>OX344727.1:27041965-27325564 GCA_947034835.1 Ballota nigra
CGCCTATGCTTGGTGCTAAGACTCATAAGGCATAAATTCTATATCACATTTCGGCTATGATCCATACTTAGCTCGTGTTATGGCGAACATGATGTAAGCTCTGAATTTGAGGTTTACAAATTGTAACTCTTATCTGATATGCTCATACTCAGCCAGGTTAGGTTTCTAACCCCTAACTTTGTCGGCTTTGACAGCTGCTATGGCCTCTCTTGGGACTGCACCCCTCAAATCAGTTCTCACTTCCCTGGTGGCTGTTCCACCGGCAGCTGCTCTGCCAATTCTGGTTCTCTCTGGGATGTCTCCGGGAGAGTAGGCACGCTCTGGGCCTAAATTCAAGTTATCTCGTTGTTCTCCTCAGGGTCGTCTCCGAGGGAGAAGACAACGGATCATTTCTGGGCATCCAGGCCCTATCCTCCTGAGCCACATTGAAGACTCTAGGACAAGGCGCGCTCGGGGCCTTAACTCCGAGCACATCAAGTGCCCGTAATACGTTCAAATCTGTTCTTTCTTCCTGGTGGCTGTCCCACCGGCAGCTGCTCTGCCAATTCTTGTTCTCTCCGGGACGTCTCCAGGAGAGTAGGCACGCTCTGGGCCTAAATTCGGGTTCTCACGTTGGTCTCTCCGAGGACATCTCCTGGAGGAGAAGACAACGGAAGGGCATCCAGACCATATAATCCTGAGCCACATTGAAGACTCTAGGACAAGGCGCGCTCGGGGCCTTAAATCTGGGCACATCATGTGCCCGTGAATAGTTCATATTCAAACACTGAGGAGCTCCCCGGGTGGGATTCCTTTCTACCACAACCTGATTAACTGTACTCTTGATCAATGTACGCAACTGTTCAACTGTTTAACGGAATCAGAGCTGAACTATTCTGAGTTAGTGTTATCTCTGGATGTTTTTCATCCACTGTCGTGACCGTGGGAGTGGTCATATTTTCTGAGGCGTCCCAGCCTCCTGCCACATTCATGCTCGTTGGAGTACCCATAGGAGCAGTGGTAGTATCGTCAAAATCCTTTCCCAGATCTCGTGGAGTAGGATTTGTCATGTCTGAGAGCCATAAAACAAATAACAGCTTAGTTGATGGTTTTCACAGAATACATATTAATCATCACATGCTTACCTCTTTTTTGCCAAAAAATCCGGAAGAAAGAGGTGGTTGTAAAGACAGAGATAACATTTTCAGAGACTAAATTTATATAAAAGCTCTCAATAGAGATCATAGCGTAATGCGTTCCTCGAGAATCATAACAATATCTTTCGGAACCCTTGTAAATTTTCACACGGATCAAATCACATTTCCATAACAAATTTAACAAGGCAAACACGTTCATATGACATTTATCACATGCTCTCACATTAACTATCAAAGTATGGAGCACAACAATTTCAAAAGAATGCTATTATACATTTTCGGCCAACACTCGACATATATTTTCCCAAAATTATTTAAGGGGAAGAGGATTCTCGTGAGGATCAAAGTATATATCTACTCATATATTCATCAAGGCAATTACGAAGAACATATTCACATGCATTCAATCACACATTTAGTGTATTTTCCTAGCATATCGGTTAAACAAGAGTTATTGATGCAAATTTTGGCATACTTCATGCATTCTCACAAGGCTTCATCCACAAAACCACTACTGATGCAGATCTTAACATATTTGATGCATCTTTACTGCATATCAGTCAGAAAAAATGATTGTTTCTAACAGATCTAACACATGTTCTCATGAAAAATTCATGTTTCTTATACGAACTAAATTTTTTCTTTTAATAATTACTTTTGAGTAACTCATGAATCAATTCATTCATCATTTTTCAAACAATGCATCAATTTTAGGTCACGTGATAAGGGACTGAAATACTTATCTTGGATTTTCCAACGTGAGTTGACAAAGTCCATTTAACCATGGACTCCACACCCCCCTTCCTCTCAGTGGAGCGGAATTCATCTTTCCATGAGTTTCCCTCGCACATTCGCATTTTCCTCAATGCGAGAATCATAAGCATTTTTCCTCAGAAAGAACAAGCAAAGTCATTAGGAGTCGAATTATTTTCATTCGAACTGACTAATTATTTATCATATCAAGATCTACTTAGAAAAAATAAATTCTAAGCATAGATCACAAAATGAACTCAATCACCCTCATTGTTGGACCAAATTTTTGGATAAACACATTTTATTCTATCCTGCGATCAAGAAACTCATTCTAACTACAAAAGCACATTGCAAATCCGAAGCATCTTCACACAATTCCATTAAAAAAAATCACATATTCTGGAGTGATCCAAGAGGCATACAAATTGATTAGTTTGTACGACATGCATGCTTAAAAGCGTATACAACCATATGTCCAGTGGGGTCGCTTTATGCCCAACTTACAATCTGCATCTACTTTCTATATATTCCTAAGTAAGCATAATCTGTCATCATACAATAATTCTCATAAAAGAATAAGGTCAGTAAGTCCCCAACTCTTTTAAGCATTTAATGAAACAGTAAGTGGGCATAATTCATATTTCCTTACTGATGTAGGCTCTGCTAGAATGGACAGAGCACATCAATTCTGAAGAAGCCAGGCCCAAATGAAAAGCTCTGCTCAGAGATAATGGGAGCAAAGATCTGAGCTCACCATCATAGAAGACTTCGAAGAGACCGAATAAGTCTGGAAAATGAAGGAGATCCCTCTTGCATGGCCTCGTCAGGCTTTACTTGTTTTACCCCTTGAAGGGGGAAACCATATTTCAACAGCTCTGCCAGAGCTTATGAAATATGGTTTGAAGAACCCTGGAAAATTAGTACTTGATGAGGGATTCGGAAGCCTCTTACTTGTATAAAAGTTTGAGAAATAATATTCGATTCATTTGAAATATATCTCTCCAGAGCTTCTCAAAAGCTCTGGATACCGATCGCAATATGTGAATGTAAAAGCCAGAAGATAAAGTGTTATTGAATCCCAAGATCCCCAGAAGTTGGGAACATTCTCTTATTCCCCAAAATCACGAATAATGGAGAAAAGAATATTAGATCTGTCATTTTCACGAGCTCTGGGACTGAGGCTCAAAAAAGGACAATTCTGTCAGGATTTGCCTGTGCTAAATGACACAGAATAGGCCAGCCAAGGGACACGCGTCTGCTCCTAAGGCACCCGGGTCCCCAAGTGGTCCCAAGAATAATTAGGGCAACAGAGACGATTTTACTGTTCTGCCCCCATAGCTTAAAGGTATAAATACTCATTTTCCTTCTTCATAACAAGGTATTATCACTATTACTCACTCATATTTTCTAGCTTTCAGCTATGGCTTTTCTTCCATAGCAAGTTTTCTGACTTGAGCGTCGGAGGGTCGACGCCGGAGCCCTCTCTGGCCCAACTTTGTGCAGGAATCCCACCGGAGGTCCAAGCTATCACTGGAGGTCTCCATCTGGAGCTCCAAAGACCGTTTTCTAGCCTTCTCTCTTGTGTTCCTGGGCTGTTACAGAGAGGCTCTCAGGTACGACTCTTAGTATTTCTCCCAATGCTTGTTTGATTTTGAGTTGATCTTGAGTTTGCACTCATCAACTAGCGCCGTCTGTGGGAATATTGAGTTTTGACGTGAGTTATTTCTTATTTCCCTTCATGAATCGTGAGTGAAAATAGTGAAGTGATGCATGGTTATTTATGTCCCCTGTTTTTCTGGAAAAAATCTCATGAATATGAGTACCTTCATGTGTCACAACTTTTCTTTTTGGTCATTTTGGTCATGAGAATGCTAGATCTGTACTAAGATTTATTGTTATAGCATAAATATGAACTATATTTATTATTTCCATAATGAAAAGTGTTGTTTCTTTGCCAAAATATGAAGTAAGGCCGTTATGAAGATGATTTGGCATGAATGATGTTATGAATGTACGGATCTGGACATATAATGCTATTTGACAGCTTTATTTTTCAAAAAAATAGGTCTCAGCACGTGAATCGATCTGCTTAAAAATTTACGAGGTTACTAAAAGATGTTATTATGATTTTCAAGTAGCGAGTGATATTATGATGTTTGCTCAGAGCTTGTAAAAATTTTCTTTATCTCTGAAGCTGTTAGCTCTGTAGAGATAACCACTACCTGTTGATTTCTATGTGTTCTTAAGTGTATATTGTTGAAATCTCGATGAAAGAGGTACATATGCTTGGTTGGTTAATATGCATTTTGAGAAAACCATGAATTAAGTTGCTATTTTTTCTTGGTTCTCAGAGATGACAAATCCTACTCCCCGAGATCTGGGTAAGGATTTTGATGATGCTACCACTGCTCCGACGGATACTCCAACGAGCGCGAATGTGGTAGGAGGTTCGAAAGCCTTTGAAAATGTGGACACTCCTGCGGTCACAGTTGTGGATGTGGAACATCCAGAGACTACACCGGTTCAGGATAGCACGACTCTGATTCCATTGACAGTTGAGCAGTTGAGAACTCTGATTAAGACTGCAGTTGATCAGGTTGTGGCAGAAAGGACTCCCACCCAGGGAGCTCCTCAGTGTTTGGATGCGAATGAACTCCGGGCACATCATGTGCCCGGACCTCAGGCCCCGAGTGCGCCTCATCCTAGAGTCTTCAATGTGGCTCAGGACACTAGGGCCTGGATGCCCCGAAATATTCCGTTGTCTTCTCCCCCTGGAGACGTCCTATGGGAGACCAACGTGAGAACCAGTTTTGGCAGAGCGGCTGCCGGTGGGATAGCCACCAGAGGAGAGAGAACGGATCTGGGCAGTGCGACCCCAAGAGATTTCAGGGCTGCAGTCAGAGCTGCTAGGGTTGAGGAACAAAGACCCCGTTTAGTTGAATATGATGAACATGGGTCAGAAGAGGATGATGCTGATTCTACAACCCAGAATACCACCTCTCGTAGAAGTGGTACTCAGCGAGAGCTAGCATCTTTAAGAAAAGACATCGAAGTAATGAAAAAGCAACGAGAAAGAAGTGGAAAACAGGGAATGAGGCAAGATGGATCTCCCTTTTCGGAGGAAATCCTCTTGGACCCTCTTCCCAAGAATTTTAAAATTCTGGCCTACGAATACAATGGCACCACTGATCCGCAGGATCACTTGTTAAGATTCGAAAATGGGGCCCTGCTCCACCAATACTCTGACGACGTGAAATGCCGAGTATTTATAACCACCCTAATAGGCTCTGCTCAGACGGGGTTCAGCCAACTTCCCAATGAGTCTATACACCCTTTTAGAGGGCTCAGCACACTTTTCTTGCATCAGTTTTCCAGCGCAAGAAAGATACACAAGACGTCTATATCCTTGATGAACTTTAAGCAGGATGCTCAAGAGATCTTGAGAGATTACATCTCTCGTTTTAATGAGGCTGCTCTGGAGGTACCGGCAGCCACGGACGAAGTTAAGATTAATGCCCTGGCAAGAGGGCTAAGAGGAGGAGATTTCTTCAAATCTCTGGCTAAGAAGCCCCCTGATACTTTTGATGAGCTTCAACAAAGAGATGATAAGTATATCAACCTGGAAGAGGCTACGTACTTACGGGAGGAAGAGACTACTGGAAAGAACACTCTAATTAAGAAAACGCCCGACAAGAAGAAAGGTGTGGAAGAAAGGGAGAGGGGCAGAGAAAGAAGATTGAGGCCTCTCCAAGAAAGATTTGAGTCTTATACCCCACTAACTCTCCAGCCAGCAGAGATGTTGGAAGTAGTGGCGGATCACCCGAAATTCAAATTCCCATCCTCTGCAAAGACAGGACCTCGTCACCCCAGGTCGGAGTTGTACTGTCGTTTTCACAATGACTATGGGCACGACACTAACTCCTGTAGACATTTGAAAGATGCCATTAAAAGATTGATTAGAGACGGGCACCTGGTGGAATTTGTGAAGAAAGAGAGAGATAGAAGCGGCAAGAGGAAATATGATGGAGAAAGAGGCAAGGAGGTGGCAGAGCCACCTAAAAAAGATGGCTCTGGTCATAAGAGGGGATTTATCCATATGATAGTCGGAGGACCAGCGGATGGCGACTCTCATAGAGCTAGAAGAGCCTCTGTGAGAGTTGCTCATCTCTAGCAAAAAGAGGATGTCCATGAAGTAAAAAGACTGGAGAGCTCACCAAATGTCCAATTCGGGCCAGAGGATGAGTTGTCGATACTCAGACCCCATAATGATGCTTTGGTAATCACCACAGAGATTGGCGGATATGATGTAGCCAGAATCTTCATAGATACTGTTAGCTCTGCAGATATAATGTTCCACGACTGCTTTGTTAAGATGAATCTGAACGTAGAGATGAAGCCGGTAGAAACGGCCATTTTTGGATTCACAGGGGGTGCCATCCACCCTAAGGGGCAAGTATCTCTGCAGGTCCATTTCGGAGAGCCCCCTGTTACTAATGTGAAAATGGTGAATTTTCTGATCGTAGACGCATCGTCCGCGTACAATGTGATTCTAGGAAGGCCATCTCTGAACCTTTTTAAAGCGGTGGTCTCCACATATCATATGAAGCTGAAGTTCCCAGTAGGTGACGAGGTGGGAGAGCTTGTAGGTGACCAGATATGCTCACGAAAATGCTATGTTGAAACCGTTAAGAAAGCAGCACACACATTCCCAGGAAATCAGAACCGAGGGGATGATCCTACAGGGAAAAAGTTGAAACAGGTAGAGCTCATGGAAGAAGAACCAGAGCTGCAGATTAGGCCAGAGGAGGAACTCATGCCTGTGGAGTTGTTCCCCAACAAGCAAGGCTTCACCACCCGTATAGGGACACAGATGCCACATGATGTGGCTGAAGAGGTCGTTAGATGTCTAAGGAGAAATGCAGATCTTTTCGCATTCCAACCAGATGATCTGTTGGGGATTGACCCCAAGGTAGCACTACATCATTTGAATGTTGATCCAGAGATCAGGCCCGTAAAATAGAGTTTGAGGCAATTTGGGCCAGAAAAAGATAAGACAATTAAAGAAGAAGTTGGAAGGCTGTTGAAAGCAAAACATATTGAGGAAGTGCAGTATCCGGAATGGTTGTCCAACGCAGTCATGGTAGCCAAAGGAAGTGGAGCGTGGCGTATGTGCATCGACTTTCGGGATCTGAACAGAGCTTGCCCGAAAGATCATTATCCTCTACCAAGGATTGATCAGCTAGTGGATTCGACATCCGACTGTGAATTGTTGTACAGGATGGATGCGTATCAAGGGTACCATCAGATATGGATGGACCCCAAAGATGTGCCCAGAGCTTGCTTCGTAGTCTCATGTGGCACTTATGGTTATGTGAAAATGCCCTTTGGGCTAAAGAATGCTGGGGCCACTTACCTGAGGATGGTGGACCTGGTCTTCAGAGAGCAGATTGGGCGAAATATGGAGGTTTATGTGGATGACATGTTGGTGAAAAGTTTTAAAGCCAAGGACCATGCCGCTGATCTGGAGGAGGTCTTTGGCGTGATCAGAGCTTACCAGATCAGACTTAACCCTACAAAATGTGCTTTTGGGGTAAGGAGTGGAAAATTTCTGGGTATATGGTAACACCCAAAGGGATCGAGGTAAATCATGCTAAGGTGAAAGCGATCCTTGAGATGCAGCCCCCTCGAAACCTGAAAGAGACCCAGAGATTGAATGGGCGAATAACAGCTTTGAGTCGTTTCATTCCCAGATCGGCAGAAAGAAGCCTACCGTTTTTTAAGATCCTTCGAAAAAGATCTAAATTCGAATGGGATGATGAATGTCAGAGAGCTTTTGAGGAGCTGAAAAAGCACCTGACAAGTTTGCCCCTCCTCACAAAGCCAGTGCCAGGGGAAACTCTATATTTGTATTTCTCTGTAGGAGAACATGCTCTGAGCTCTGTTCTCCTCAGAGAAGAGGGAGATACCCATATATTATGTGAGCAAGGCTATCCAAGGGCCAGAAATGAGATATTCCGAAATAGAAAAATCAGCTCTGGCTGTAATGGTGACAGTGAGAAGGTTGAGACCATATTTTCTCTCTCATAAAGTAATTGTGAGGACCAACTTACCTCTAAGACAAACGATGGGAAGACCAGATTTGTCTGGAAGAATGGTGAAATGGGCAGTAGAACTGGGGGAATACGATGTCGAATTTGAACCCAGAGCTTCTATCAAAGCTCAAGCTCTGACTGACTTTATCCAAGAAACAACCAGAGCTCATGAGTCAGAATTCTGGAAGGCATATGTTGATGGATCTTCATCCATGCATGGATGTGGAGCGGGGATTGTGATCATACACCCAGTGGAAGAGGAACTGCACTTTGCTATAAAGTTTGAATTTCGAACCTCGAATAATGAGGCTGAGTATGAAGCTCTGATTAGAGGAATTCAGATGTTATGGGAGTTGGGATCACAGAGAGAGATTGTATATTCTGACTCCCAACTGGTTACTCAACAACTGTTGGGTACATATGAGAAAAAAGATGAAAAGATGGCAAAGTATGCTGGCCTAGCTGAGCAGATTAGAGCCAAATTCGAAGAAATAAAGATTGAGCAGATACCCAGAGCCGAAAATCAAAAAGCTGATTACTTAGCGAAATTGGCAAGCTCTGCCGAAGAGGGAGCCAAGGGTAAGATCACGTTATTGACAACTGAGAGTCAGGTGTCAACTCTGGATGTGGGGTCAATCGATGAAGTAGACGATTGGAGAGCCCCCATTATCCATTTCTTGAAAACGGGGCAGAGGCTGGACAAGCCAGACGTCCCCAAAAAAGCAATATATGCCAAGTATTGTATGATGGGTGAACATTTATACAGGAGATCATTCTCTCAACCATACCTGAGATGCCTCTCTAGCCTTGAAGGGAACTACGTGTTAAGAGAAGTGCACGAAGGCTGTGGAGGGAGTCACACTGGCTTCCAAGATGTGGTTAGAAAGGTACTAAGAGCTGGTTATTACTGGCCAACTCTCAATAAAGATGCAAAAGAATTAGTAAAGAAGTGCGACAGATGCCAAAGGAATGCCCCCCTGATTCACATTCCAGTGGAGGAATTGGGAGTTATGTACTCCCCTTGCCCATTTGACAAATGGGGCATCGACATCGTGGGTAAATTCCCAACAACCTCCGGAGGCAGAGCCTTTCTGATTGTGGCAGTTGACTATTTTAGTAAATGGGCAGAAGCCGAGGCTGTAAAGAAAATCAATGAGGCAGCTATTATCAAGTTTCTATGGAAAAATATATGCAGTAGATTTGGGGTCCCCAGGGTCCTGGTCTCAGATAATGGGGCGCAGTTCACAGGCTCTCAAGTGCGAGCTTGGTGTGTGGAAATGAGGATTGAACAGAGATTTGTATCGGTGGCCCACCCGCAAGCCAATGGACAAGTAGAAGTCACCAACAGAACTATTGTAGATGGAATCAGAACTAGGCTCTCAGGAGCCGGTGGAAATTAGGTGGAGGAGCTGGACTCTGTCCTTTGGGCTATAGAACAAGCCCAAAAACTGCTACTGGAGAATCTCCCTTCAACCTCGTGTACGGATCTACAGCTGTGATCCCCGCAGAGTTAGGAGTAGAAACCCACGGGATCTTGAATTATAGCGAGGATCAGAACTCAAGGCTGTTGAGAGAGAATTTGGATATGGTAGAGGAGCAGCGAGAGACGGCTCGTATCAGAGCCGAACGACACAAGAGTAAAATGAGAGATGTTTACAACAAACGCGTGAAGATCAGAAAGTTTACGAAAGGAGACCTAGTACTGCGCAGACCTGATGCGCTTAAACCAACGGGAAAGTTAGAGCCAAATTGGGAGGGTCCATATGTAGTGACCCAGGTACTTGCTGGGGGTGCATATGAGCTAACAGATTAGAACGGAAGAAAAGTGTCGCGTCCCTGGAACGTGAGCAATTTGAAGAAGTATTATGTCTGAGCCTATTCAGACCCTTTGCTAGTCTTTTCAATCAAAGTATGTAAGCACAGCTTGTTTGCATCGTCACATATTTGAAATTCAATGAAAAGCTGCCAGAGCTATACCCCGCGGCTCTGGCAGAACCTTAGACAAACACTGATTGAGTTATGAATGCCATGAATTTACGTTCTATAAGCCTTAATACGAATTAAGCACGGATAACAAATGAAAAATCGAATTGAAATCGATAGACGAACACAAAGAATAAATTTTAAGCTCTGCAGAGCTGATAAAACGAAAATTGAGAATTTTTATTTCACATATATTAGAAATAAAAACTGAAGGAGAGAGTATGCTTTAGCATCATCTCTCCAGAGCTGATTAAATGAAAATTGAGAATTTTTATTCCACAGATGTTAGAAATAAAAACTGAAGGAGGGAGTATGCTTTAGCATTATCTCTCCAGAGCTGATTAAATGAAAATTTATAATTTTTATTTCACAGATGTTAGAAATAAAAACTGAAGGAGGGAGTATGCTTTAGCATCATCTCTCCAGAGCTGATAAAACGAAAATTGAGAATTTTTATTTCACAAATGTTAGAAATAAAAACTAAAGGAAGGAGTATGCTTTAGCATCATCTCTCCAGAGCTGATTAAATGAAAATTGAGAATTTTTATTTCACAGATGTTAGAAATAAAAACTGAAGGAGGGAGTATGCTTTAGCATCATCTCTCCAGAGCTGATTAAATGAAAATTGAGAATTTTTATTTCACAGATGTTAGAAATAAAAACTGAAGGAGGGAGTATGCTTTAGCATCATCTCTCCAGAGCTGATTAAATGAAAATTGAGAATTTTTATTTCACAGATGTTAGAAATAAAAACTGAAGGAGGGAGTATGCTTTAGCATCATCTCTCCAGAGCTGATTAAATAAAAATTGAGAATTTTTATTTCACAGACATTTGAAATAAAAACTGAAGGAGAGAGTATGCTTTAGCATCATCTCTCCATAGCTGATTAAATGAAAATTGAGAATTTTCATTTCACAGATGTTAAAAATAAAAACTGAAGGAGGGAGTATGCTTTAGCATCATCTCTCTAGAGCTGATTAAACGAAAATTGAGAATTTTTTCAGAAATACACAGCAACAAATAAAGAAAGTAAACATCTAAGAAAATGACTTCAAAGAAGACATGGGAATAAAACGCCCAAAAGCATACGATAGAATATGATAATAGTAAATAGTAGCAATCTCAAAGGCATGGAAAATGCAAAGAGTACAATGAGAAAAAGAAAGCGAGAATAGTCATAAAAGAGCACGCATGCTCTAAGCAAAACACAGAATAAAAAGCAAGCAGCAAAAACAATAGAGATGACCCTCAAGGTCCAATCCTCTATTGATTTGGATTATCACCCAGCTCGGGTTCAGAGGACTCCTTTTCAAGAACTGGAGAGGTAGATGGCTCGGGAGCAGGGCCGGAAACAGCAACAGTCTCTGGCAGAGATGGAGCAGCTGCAGCAGGAGAAGGATCCGAGAATAAGAGATCGCGCAGATGAGGTTCCATCTGGGGCAGCTCTGGAGATATCTCCACTTCTTGTGCCAATTTTAAAGCTACCTTCTGCGCCACAGGAGGGAACCAGGAGTAATCTACCTTCCCCTTGGGATCGCCTTTGAAATAAGGAGAGGGTGTAAGATCCTGCTTAGCACGAGAAAGGCTAAGTTTCTCAGTGAAACCCTTCTCTTCGTTCTGAGAGACGGCAGAGTTGAAGCCCTGCTTGATGAAATGACCTAGGTGGGGACCCATGTGGCACATAAATAGAGGACTTTGGTGATAAGCCTTAAGAGACTCCTCAATCAGCTCTTTGAGAAATTCCTGGCCCAAAGAAGTCCCCAGAAGCTTTTTGCGACATCTGTCAATACCCTCAGATAAACCTTGTGAGAAACCCCCCGCCCTCGAGGTTACCTCTCTCTGCTCCGCTTCAGAAAGTTTTTTCTCCAAGTTGGAGATTTGAGAAGCTTGTTCAGTTGTGAGAGCAGCAGCTTTGCTTATCGCTTTCTTGGCTTGAGCAAGATCGACATCCTTGGAAGATAATTCCTGCTCCTTCTTAGTTAACTCTTGCTGAAGTTCGGCAATGGAAAGGGAAGAGCCTGAAGAAAGGAATTGGGCCTGCAGATCCAGAAACTGAAAAGAAAAAATGAACTCTCAGAGGTCAGAAAAAGACCTAATAGGAAAAGGTAAATGAAAGAAAAGAATTGAGACCCTTACCTCAACCAATTTGCGAAACATAGAGCCTCGAAGCTGGTCCGGAGATGACGAAGCAGGGGAAGAGCTGTGATCCAACACTTGGAGGGATTTAAGAAACATAAGGCACTTGTCCTCCACAGGAATAGACGGATCATGTAGAAGGTCGTTGGAAGTCAAATCTTCAAGCCTAGCTGAATCGGAAAAATCCCTCTTGACTATTTTCTTCCGCTTGGAAGGAAGCTTAGCAGAGGACGGGTTCACAACTCTCTTTCCTCGAGTTTGGTAAGGGGGTGTGTTCTTATCACCTTCATTTTCCTCTGAAGCCAGCACAGCTTGAACCGGATCCGCATCGATGGGATCTATAGAAGAAACAGAAATCTCAGGAGCATGTGCAGTGGCAGAGGAACCCTTTTCTTTTACTGACTTGAGTTGAGAAGAGGCCGCAGGCTTCAGTGGTGCATCGCCATCATCTGATAGAAGGAGCGCATTCTCCCAGCTCATGTCTGTTCAACAAGACACATACAACATATAAGTAAAAACTATAGAACACACTCGAATAGAAAAGGGTGTGGGGATAAAGGGAATACCAGCTCCAGGGGGAGGAGGAGCTGCAGAACCCAAGAACCCAAAGCTAAAGAGAACGACTGTATCTTTCAACAGAGGGAAAACTTTAGGTTTCCCCTTTTTATTGGCAACACGATTCAGATACACCATTAACTCACGGGCAGCCGGGGGAGTAATTTCTTCAGGAGAAAGTGATGGTTTGATAGGATTTGGAACTTCGTATTGCCATCCTTCCAGATCACAATAGAAAGGCCATTGGCCAGAGCGAGGGGTAACTATGAAGAAGCTGTCTTTCCAATGGGAGTCAATACCAGGCGGTTTGCCTATGAATTTAGCTAAGCCACTAGGACGAGAGCTAAAATAGTAAAATTTCTCTCTCCGTTTGAGATCGTGGTGGAAATGAAACAGCTCGGCAGTAGGGAACCCTCCATTGACCTCAAACATTATATAAAAGGATAAGGCTAGTCTTATAGCAGACGGTTTTAATTGATTTAGAGGAATTTGGTACAGATTGCATATCTTGGCGAGATAAGGGCAAACGGGGAAGCGCAGCCCAGCCAAAATTTGAGAGCCCTAGAAAGCAAGGGAAGGATACACCACATAGTTGGGTCTCTCACTGGGGTGTGGGAGTTCAATGATGAAGTCGGGGTACGGTTCTAGAGCCCCTGTTATCACCTTCAACTCCTCGGGAGTCAGATTAGATTGACGGGAGATCATATTTATCTTATCAGCCTCGCAAAGAGACTCAGGAAAAAGAGGGCGACCAGAACCGGGAGACTCGACCAATTTAGAAGGTAAACTAGACGCCGGTAAACCTAGAATAGCTAGACGTTTCGACGCCGTAAGAGGTGCAGATGACACCGGACTCTCGTCGGAAAAGGAAGGGAGTCTCGACATGATGAAATTTCTAAAGAAAAATAATCACAATAAAGCGAACAAAAGAGAAGAGGGGAAATACCTCACCTAGACGAAGACGGGAGCGGAGGGGCTGGAAGAAATGATAGCCTATCGGAAAAACCCCCTCCAAAACTTGCGGAGGAAAACGCCTCCTGAGATGATGGTCCAAAGAGAAAAATGAACAGGGAGAGCCAAAGGAAAGAAGAATCGCGAAGAACCCTTCCTTAAAGTGGACGCGTGGAAGTAGGCCAAGAAACCGCCTCTTTTTGGGCCTCCACGTGTACAGTCCAGATAAAGGCAGTTGAAAGGACTCCCTAATCCAAGGGTCCCAATAATACACGACTTTTAAAAAGAAAAATGGGCGGGAAATGAATTATTGGCCCTATAAACCGGAAAATTCGAGAGCTTAGAAATAATGTTTGAAAAGCTGTGGATCACACCACAGTTAAGAGAATCTATTCCGAGTGATCTTCAGAAATATCACTTGGAATAGGGAGGAGTAGTTGATGTAGGCTCTGCTAGAATGGACAGAGCACATCAATTCTAAAGAAGCCAGACCCAAATGAAAAGCTCTGCTCAGAGATAATGGGAGCAAAGATCTGAGCTCACCATCATAGAAGACTTCGAAGAGACCGAATAAGTCTGGAAAACGAAGGAGATCCCTCTTGCATGGCCTCGTCAGGCTTTACTTGTTTTACCCCTTGAAGGGGGAAACCATATTTCAACAGCTCTGCCAGAGCTTATGAAATATGGTTTGAAGAACTCTGGAAAATTAGTACTTGATGAGGGATTCGGAAGCCTCTTACTTGTATAGAAGTTTGAGAAATAATATTCGATTCATTTGAAATATATATCTCCAGAGCTTCTCAAAAGCTCTGGATACCGATCGCAATATGTGAATGTAAAAGCCAGAAGATAAAGTGTTATTGAATCCCAAGATCCCCAGAAGCTGGGAACATTCTCTTATTCCCCAAAATCACGAATAATTGAGAAAGGAATATTAGATCTGTCCTTTTCACGAGCTCTGGGACTGAGGCTCAAAAAAGGACGATTCTATCAGGATTTGCCTGTGCTAAACGACACAGAACAGGCCAGCCAAGGGACACGCGTCGGCTCCTAAGGCACCCGGGTCCCCAAGTGGTCCCAAGAATAATTAGGGCAACAGAGACGATTTTACTGTTCTGCCCCCATAGCTTAAAGGTATAAATACTCATTTTCCTTCTTCATAACAAGGTATTATCACTATTACTCACTCATATTTTCTAGCTTTCAGCTATGACTTTTCTTCCATAGCAAGTTTTCTGACTTGAGCGTCGGAGGGTCGACGCCGGAGCCCTCTCCGGCCCGACTTTGTGCAGGAATCCCACCGGAGGTCCAAGCTATCACTGGAGGTCGCCATCTGGAGCTCCAGAGACCGTTTTCTAGCCTTCTCTCTTGTGTTCCTGGGCTTTTACAGAGAGGCTCTCAGGTACCACTCTTAGTATTTCTCCCAATGCTTGCTTGATTTTGAGTTGATCTTGAATTTGCACTCATCACTCGCCAACACACTTATATTCAAATAATATTCTTTTCTTTTCTAAAGCATGCCTACTCAGATGCTAAAACTCAGGGGCCAACGTGTGTATTTATATATATATATATATATATATATATATATATATATCACATAATCCAAGCTTGCAAAATTTAAGTAAATATAAGATTTTCATACGACAAATGGATTTTCGCATTCGCCGATGTATATACACATATACGCCTAATTCTTCTGCAGTAATCAAGCATGTATCTCACCCGAGCTACACACATATAGCCATACATGCGTGCTACCAGGTCTAATAATAATTGTAGAGATGAGGAAATTTGAGTAAATTCAAGAAATGCACTTCAACATGCTTCAAAAGTAGACCCAATAATAGTTCATTCAACGCAATTGTTCTCTCGCACATTTAATCAAACACATGATGAGCATACCTCACACCTCTTTAATTATAGCAAAATCACAGATTTCAAGCTCACCTCCAACACTGAGTATCAAATATTATCTGTTATCACCGAGGGAATCAATTCAATCCAAATTCTAAAACATGAATAACTTATGCACAAGTATCCACCAGCATGTCACATATCAAAATCAAATCATGATTCATCCCTCATATTATCACTATCATATACCCAGAAAACTAATGAGCCAACATGTCAGTCAAGCATTATCAATAATGCTACAGGTGTAGGCATAACATTCACTCTTCTGTTAACATAACTCTTCACCTATCAACCCACAAGAAGGTATCAAAGTTCTTGCTATCTCACTTTGTCCATGTTTTAATGGTATTTCTCACTGCTCAATTCAAAGAATGGCATAAATATACTTAATCTCATGAAAATCAGTAATTATCAGCAAATAATTACCAACACCAAGACTTCTCAATTTCCACTCATATATTGGAAATTAATTAATTCTAGGAGAGTATAAGAGAATTACCTTCATCCGTAATGTTCGAGATTGCAGCTTCGGAGTTCAAATCAGCGAATACCTTTGACTGTAGACGGTTAGGAGCTACAGCTGACCGCATTGGATTCAATCCAGAATTAACCAGCATAGGTGAGTTCATTGGTGCATTCAATCTCAGAATTCCGGTGCGAGGTACAGCGCCTTAGTCGCAGAGGTGATTCACGCTGACACAACCGCAGTGCTCGAATCGCGATGAACAACTACAACGGCATTGCGTCTTTCTCCACAACAGGGGCGCAATGGCAGTCGGCATCCGCCCGCTGTTGGGATATTTTAGTTTTGATGATTTTCCAAAACAACATGTAATAGGTTTGAAAGCAGTCAGGATAGTATCATTTAGTTTCAGTTCAGGCTAGGTTGTTTCTCAGGAGAACAGGTTATCAGTGGAGGAAGAACTCGGCTGAGGGGGAACCCTACTGAGAGGAACTCAGCTGAGGGGGAACTCTACTGAGAGGAACTCAGTGAGGGGGAACTCACTGACACAGCCTGAGGAAGTCAAAATAACATCAAAAAGAGAACAGACTGAAGCCATGTCAGAAGACCTGAACCTGAAGAGAAGCCTGAAGGAAGTCCCACTGAGTATAAACCTGACTTTCTAAGCTGGTCAGTGGACTACTCAGTGAAGAGCATGATCAAGAGGATCAGTGTTGTGCCTAGTAGGACCTGAAGGAGTCAGGCTACTGAGGCTTTGAAGCTTGACAAATAGCCTTATGTCAACTCCCCTGAGTGGACTTCAAGTCTACTGAAGGAAGTCCGCTGAGAAGACTTAAAGTCCAATGATGGTTCCTAAGAGGACTTCAAGTCTACTGAAGAAAGGTATCCTGAGAGGATTACAAGTCAGCTGAAGATAAGTCACCTGAAGTCAGGACTACCCTGATCAAGTACCCTGAACAAAAGAGCCGTTGGACTCAGTCCACGTGGACCAATCAAGTCAAGGCAGCGAATCTGACAAAAGCTGACAAGGCCATACTTCACTGAAAAGGAGAATTTCACTCCAGAGATAGACTGGATTTGAATGTTACTTTCTCCAACGGTAACATTCAAATCCAAACTATAAACACAAACTCAAGCTTCATTTGAAATAGAGCTGGTGGTGCGAGAGTGGTGCAAGTCATGAGGGAGTCATAAGGGTGCACCATCTCCATCAAGAACACTGACATTAAATTCTTCATAGTCATATTTGAGTGTTCCAGTTTGTATACTCGAGCTCATCATATACATCCTAAGCTTAGAGAGATTTTCCCAACCTTAGCTTAAAGGCTAAAACCATGTAAGGGAAAATCTCACCTAGTTGGAGAGAACCAAACCAAACTAAACCCTTTCCAGAATAGTGTTAGGTGTTGCAGTGAGGTGAGGAGAGGCAGTCCCTGAGTGGGGAGGGGTGTGAGTCCAGTTGTGAGTGCACCTTGGCACGTTAAAAACAAGAATCCCGGGTAGTGGATTTTCTGTTAAATCAGGCAGTGGATGTAGGAGCTTGAGCCTCCGAACCACTTTACATTGTTGTGTTCTTTATTGCTTTACTGATTTGCATAACATCAGTTTTAAAACAAAAATTTCTCCTAATTTCCCATATTGTCCTTGTTTGTGATAGAAGAACTGGGACCAACACCCGCGCATTGGGAAAAACCAACAGGAGAGGCACAGCGGCGGCTAATCTCCACTAGCGTCGGGTTTGGCGAGATTCATCGCCGGATCAAACAGGGCTACGCTCCATGCCCCCTTTCTTTTTCTCTTTCTTTTTATTCTTGCCCTTTGGTTACTTGGGCTCACTCCATACCTTCTTTCAAGACCCATATCGGCTGCTACTGGCTTGAAGAAAAAGACAATTTCAGATTTACAACAGATTTCAGGAAATTTAGCCTTAAAAATTTCCTATAAATTAGATCGAAAGAAATGCAGAATAGAGGTAACACTAAAGTCTAAATAGCTATTGTAGCTTGGAAAAAGCTTGAATGAATGAAAACTTAGCTTTAGTTCGCTGGGTTTTCTTGATGATTTTCTAGGACGAATCTTGTGTTTTTTACAAGAATCCACTCGATTTTGTAGGAATCCTCACGTCATAGCTCGAATTTGCCACAGACAGCGCCAGCTGATGAGTGCAAAATGAAGCACATCAACAATATTCAAAGAATCAAAGAGATAAGAAAGCAATTTCTTGAGGATGCCCTCAAGAAACCATAAACAAGCTCCAGATTGTCTCTGGATCTTCTGAAAAATGGCTCTCCAACAGCAACTGAGAGCTCCGGTGGAAACCTGCACAAAACCGGGCCGAAGGGGGCTCCGGCGTCGGTCCTCCGATGCTCAAGACAGTCAGATTGTCATGGAAGGAAAACAATGATAAAATGCAGCCAAGAGGTATGATTTTAGGTTAGAAGATACCTTAAAATGGTGAAGGGAGAGGGTATTTATATTTGTGTCTCTGAGGGGCGTAAGAGTTAATCTTTTAGTGTTGCCCTAATTGGTTTGGGGACCACTAGGACAACAGACTTGTGTGGTACTGCTAAGTGTCCCATATGGCTGATATTAGTACTTCAAGTAATACATATTATTCTTGATATCTCTGGATTATTTATGCCATTAATCCAGAGATGGGAAAATGACATTTGTATTGTATTCTTCTTCCGTTGCTCAAATGACATCAGAGGAAAAGATAATGCTCCCTGTTCTTAAAGAGCTTACGACTGATTAACACTTATTCCTTTGTTCATTCATTGTTACCAGTTCCAAAGCCTAAATAGGCTCTGGAGAGATACGTTCCAAACGCACTGGGCATCACTCCCAAGGTAGTAAGAATTTATTCAGGCTTTTATTGGACTATTATTATTTTCATAAGCTCTGCGGCTCAGTTTTCATAAGCACTGAGCAGAGCTTGTTATTCTGACAAGTAACTTCTTTTTTTATAACTGATGTAGTATGTCAACTCTGGCAGAGCCTACATCAGACATGTTTTCATAGTTTTGGTCTCGATTCAGAGACGATTACCCCAGAGCCGTGATTAGCTCTGGACTAAATATGTTCATATCGGGTTAACACACCATTGAAGGTATGTGCATGCGAGTAAGCCCCCTTTTCGGCCTATCTCTCGGCCTTCGTACGTTCCGGCTCTGGAGCTCTTTACAAGCTCTGCTCATAGCTTCTCCTCTGATGAGTGTCATTCTTTCACAGACTTGATGGTGGGAGCCATCTCTGGCTTAGCCTACATCAACACCATATGAAGCACTCTATGAAAAAAAATGCAGATCACCTATACGTTGGGGTGAAGTTGGAGTCCGCAAGATTTTCGGCCCAGAACTCGTGGAAAAGTCTGTAGAAATCATCTCAAGAATCAAGGAGATGATCAAGATAGTTTAAGATCGACAAATTTTCTATTCCGACACCTGGCGGAAAGACATTTGTTTCAAGGTTGGAGAAACCATTTTTCTATGAGTTGCACCATTGAAAATTGAAAGCCCGATATATCAGACCTTTCGATATTCTGGATAAAGTTGGAGACATAGCCTATCGCTTAGCCCTACCACCCGAGCTACCATAGGTGCATAATGTATTTCATATTTCATCCACCTGAAAGTACATTGGGGATCTAGACCACGTCATCGATTTCAAAGATATGTTAGAGAAACATTTTTTCTACGAGTTGCACCAAGGAAAATTGAAAGCCCGCTATATTGGACCTTTCGATATTCTGGACAAAGTTGGAGACGTGGCCTATCGCTTAGCCCTACCACCCGAGCTACCATAGGTGCACAATATATTTCATATTTCATCCATTACATTGGGGATCTAGACCACGTCATCAATTTTAAAGATATGGATGGGTGATGCATTTGATTAGAGGTAGTCAGAAACTTCATTTATAAAGAAGGTCATCAATGAGAGTGTACCTTGCCGCTTGCAGTTGTAGTTGTGGAGCTCACAATTTGTCCTCTGGTAGTGCTCATCTTTTTAGGTATAAGATGATTGGCGTCAACCAATTTTCTTCTGCTGCAAAGACGATAATCATTGATATTTTTTCGATGGTCTTTGTTTGAGAGCTTGGTGAGTTAGATATTTAAAAATCGGTCACGCCCTCTGAAGTTGCGAGCTTGAAAAATGTGTTGGCCTATTATTTATTCTCTTATGGGACTTGCTCGATGTATATCTAGTGAAATTTCTCACATAAGGATGCATTAGATCTTGCCATTTGATCATTTGCTCGTTGCGTGCCTCATAGTCATCCCTGACTTGGTTCACCACTAGAAGGGAGTCCATAAACTGCCGACAAGTGCTTCATATTCGACATCATTGTCTGTTGCAGAGAACTCGAAGCATACCGTATTTGTGAAGCACTGGCTGTCTGGTCCAGTGAGGATTATATCTACCCCTACACGTAGAGATGTTAATCCGGGCCGGGCTAAACGGGCCGACCCGTTTAACCCTAAAAAATGCAGGGTTAGGGTCATGGTTTAAGAGGCCCGTTTAAATCCGGGTTTTTTTGGCCCAATAGAGCTAGCCCGCTAGCCCGGGCTATATATATATATATTTAAATTATTTATATTATATAATAAGTGTATTAATTATTACTATTGAAGTGTTAATATACTCACATTTTTCCAATTATCAGTTTATGAATTACATATTGATGTTTGAACTATTACGTGTTGGTATTTTATACTTTTTAAGTATTGATATTTGAATTTTTATAATTATGTTGAATTTTTTTTTATGTAATTTTAATGAATTTATGAACAATGTTTAAATTCATTAACATTTTATTGCCACTATTTTAAAATTTGTGTTAAATTTTATTTTTTCGACATAACCCATTTATGGCCCGTTTAGCCCGAGGCCCGCTAGGGTTAGGGTTAGGTCTTACTTATTAGAGGCCCGTTAAGAGTGAACCAGATAAGGCCCCGTTTAGCCCGAAGCCCGTTAGGGCCGGCCCTATAGGGTTAGGGCTAGCCCGTTTAACATCTCTACCTACACATATGTTTGTTGATGAGCCGTCCACTTAGGTTTCAAGGAGATAATCAATTCTTGTTGGGTTGGGTGGGAAACTTAATTCGACCACGAAATCTATCAAAGTTTACCCTTGATCGTCATACACGGTGCGTATGATACCCCGTACTGGGCGAGCTCTCGAAACCACTTTAAAAGTCTTCCATTGGTGTTTGGCCAGTGCAGGACTTGTCTTAAAGGTAAGATGATGAGGACTTCAACTTGGTGGTCAAAGAAGTAAGGTCTCAGCTTCCAGACACTCATGACCGAAGGATATGTGAGTTTCTCCAAATGAGTTTACCTTAGCTCGGCGTCGTGGATAGTTTAGCTAATAAAGTAGATTGACAAGTTCATTTGGCCCTCGGCCCGAACAAGCAATGAGCTATGGGCAACTTCAGAGGCTACCAGTTAGAGGGAAGGTTTCCTGCCAGACACCAGTTTGACAAGGATTCGAGGGTTCACCAAGTATTCTTTCAGTTTGGCGAAAGAGGTCTGACTCTCCCTATTCCATGAGAATTTCTTGTTCTTAATTGCAGCAAAGAAAGGCTTACTTTTATATCCCAATCTTGATATGAACATGTTTAGAGCTGCTAGGCACCTCGTCAACCATGTACTTGCTTGATGCTGTGTGGTTCTTGCATGTCGAGGATGGCTTTGATCTTCGCAGGGTTGACCTCGATCCCTCTTTGGCTTAGGATGTGGCCAATGAAATTTCCTGATTCTATGCCGAAACTGCATTTCTTTGGGTTCAAGTTCATATTGTAGGCTTGAGGATTTTGAGTGTTTCGGTGAGGTCTCTCAGATGGTCCACTTTCTTCAGGCTTTTGATGATGATGTTGTTGGTCCCAAAATTTAATCAAGCTCTAGAGGGGGGGAGGGGGTGAATAGACCTTGAGTTTTAAAACTTGGAATTCTTCTCTTTAAAACAAATAGACTTAACTCTGCAGCTGTAGAGTTTAAACAAGGTTTGCAGCTGCAGACTTCAAAAACTGTTAAGTCTGCAGAGTTTAAAAACTCTTTTCAAAACTTCAAAACACTTTTCAAAATAGATGTTTAAATACTTTAGAAGTATTTTTAACACCTTTTGTGCAGCGGAATAAATAAAGTGTGTGTATGTGAAAAAAAATCAATTGAACAAAGTTTTAGCTAAGTGATTCTAGGAATCTATAGCTATAACTTTTGAAACTTATGCACTTGAAATCTTCTTGAAGTATGAATGATATGATGACAGATAATGAATATTCAAAGCAATAAGCAAATATATAAGTATTTGAATGAAATGAAATAGACATAAAGTAATGAACACAAGAGAGTTATAGTAGTTTAGAGGTATCAAAACCCTCCTACATCCACTGTTACACCACAGAGGTGCCAAATTCACAAAGACTCGACGTTGTTCCCCCTAAGAAATAGAATCCTCACAAAGATCTATCTATACTTAGTTGGAATACAAAAATTCACTCAGAATCTCACACTTTTCACTCAGAAAAATACACTCACTAAGATAATTTCTACACTAAGTAGAATAAGAAAAATAATTGTATAGTGAGGGAACAACAACAAAAATTACTAGACAAAATACGCTAGCTCTAAGTCCTAAACTTCTAAATCTTGAAGGGTTGTAGATTTGGTAGCTGTAGATATATTGCAAGTGTGTGTGAAAGCTCTGGGTTGTTGTTGGTGTTGTTCTCTGAGGTCTCATTCTCCTATTTATAGAAGTATTGAGAGGGCCTTTATCTGTTGGAGGGATTTTGAATTCAAATGAAATTCACCTCTAGCTTTGACTTTGGCTTAATTAAAGCTTCTTATCTTGTTGCCTTGTCCTTGTGTAGTACAGATTGTGTTGTAGTGATGACTGCTCAAATGAGCTCTTAATCACTGAAGTCTCTGTGTCTACTGGCTAGTAATTAGCACTGGACATCTCTGATGTTTTTCAAACTAAGTGAGTGAATGTACAAGGTGTACTACACTTAACTAGTCCTACTAAACACATGTCTTCAGCTGTAGGCTTGTATCTGCAGACGAGAACTCTTTAGTTGTGGACTTGTCTTGAACTCTTCAGTTGTAGACTTATCTTGATCGGTTGTAGGGTTTATGCAAACTTTGTAGCTGTAGACTTTAGAAATATTTTTCTAAATTCTTCAAGTCTTTAGTACCTGCAATGTTAGTATCCAAGAAACACAAATATATGTTTTGACATTATCAAAATCAATACAAGAAAATTTTTAGGTCAAAAATATCCTAACAGATGTCGTCGATGTATACCTCCATTGTCTTCCCTATTGGAGAACATCATCTTTACCATATGTTGATAGGTTGCCCCAGCATTGATCAGGCCGAACGACATTTTTAGCTAAGAAAACATAATTTTCTCTATATGGAAGGACGTATGTTTTATGTCCTCTTTTGCTATGGGGATTTGTGGTAGGCAATAAAGGCGTCCATGAAAGACATAATTTTGTAGCCTGCAGTGTTGTTGACAATGTGGCCGATGTGCGACATTGAGAAAAAAAATTTGGGCACGCAACATTTAGGCCAGTGAAGTTAATACATAATCTCACCGCGGATAGTGTTTACCACCCACTGCGGTTCGTCCTCGACTTGTTAGATCAATTTGTTATCAAGTAGTATCTTGACTTCTTCGGTGAGGCAGACATACTTCTCCGGACTAAATTTCTTACATTTCTGGAAGATTGTCTTTTTCTTGGGGTTAATTTTGAGGCGATGACAAGCATGTTTGGGGTTGATTCCGATCATCTCTTGTATGACCAAGAGAAAACTCTAATGTTCTGTTTGAGGAACTCTATAACAACCCCATTCATCTCTTTTGGGACTCGCGAGCCGATCAAGACCTCAAGTTCCGGCCAAGCAAGGTAAATAGAGATGTGTTTGAGCTCTTCAATTGGTTTGGCTTGTTCGTTACCCTGTCGGTCTATTTTCTCTCTTGGATCTAGATCGAGCAGGGTTGGTTCGAAATCAATCCTTGGCTCCAAATCTTAGATATGGTCGGTTGGAGTTTGGTCAATCTCCATGGGTTTTCCCATATCCTGTTCAGAGTTAATCTCTTGATTAGTGACATTGGCATGTTTGGCAAAGATAGGTTTAAACTATGCGCGGAATTCAAAATTGGACACATATACTTCAATTTGTTTTTGTCATTGCTTGGTCTCTTTTACTTTTCCAACTACTCCCTCAGGAGTTAGTGTTGGGACAATGTCAGTTTTGATTAGATCCCAAAACCCCTGAAAAGATGAGTTGCCTTAGTGTTGTAATAGTCAGGCTAGTCTTGGTTAGGTTTGTAAGTTAGAATATTTTATATTCACAGGTACACAATGAGAGGAGTACTCATTGTTGGCAATCAAGACTGAAGCCTGAAGACACAAGAGCATCATCCTGAGCTTATGGCAGTTCATATAAGCTGACTGAGTAAGTGTCAGGATGAAGAGCATGATCCTGAGATCATTGCTAACTCAGCCTATAGGGAACAGGATCACACTGAGTATTTGGGAAAAGACTTGGAGTAGGATCCAAGCAAGTAAAAAAGAATGTCAGCGCCGGAAAATTTACGTAGATGAGGACAAACCTGAACTCATTAAAGACAAGACTGGAGAATAAGTTCTGATATTCTCACCTAGCTGATGATGTGGACCAATCAGAGAGCGCCAAGTCATGTACGGACACTGACTTGACCCTGACATCCCTGCACAATTCAACGGGCATGCATTTAATGCAATTACCAAATACATGCAAGGACGGCTGCTGCATGGAGATTATATCCGTTGAAGTATCCTACAAGAAAGACAACCTAGAAGGCTATCTCCTTTAACAAATAGTTTTCAAACTTGTCTATAAATACATAAGACCTTGGACCCAATCAAGGTTACGGGAAATTTTGAAGCCAGAAATTACTCAAACTCTCAACGTTCAAGCATTCGTAGCATTCAAAGATGCACTCGAAAAACCTAGAATTTCCCAAGTATTTCTTGAGAAGAGAGTTATTCTGTATTCCATTGAGTGTAGCATACATATCTTAAGCTTAGAGTGATTATCCAATTTAGCATAGGTCTGTCTTGTAAGGATAATCACAAATAGTTGGAATCCAAACTGAAACCAAAACCCTCTTAGTTAGGTTTGTTGGTTGAGGTTAGTTAGTTGGTTAGAAGGAAGAAGGGTCAGTGAGACTGCTCTTGGTGCACCTTAGCACATTAAAAACAAGCCAATCCATTAGTGGATTTTCCTGTTGAATTAGGACCGTGGACGTAGGAGCTTGAGTCTCTGAACCACATTATCTCTCTGAGTTTTTACTGCTTTGATTATTGCTTTATATTATTATATTGATAAGTCATTCATTGCATATTTGGTCAGGGAACTCAGCGAGGGGGAACTTTGCAACACAGCCTGAGAATATCAAGATAACACCAAGAAGAACTGACTGAAGCCATGCCAGAAACTTGAACCAGAAGAGAAGCCTGAAGGATGTCCCACTGAATGTAAACCAGGCTGATCTAAGCTAAGTCAGGTGGATCACTCAATGAAGAGCATGATCAGGAGGATCAGTGCTGCACCAAGTAGGCCCTGAAGGAGTCAGGCTACTGTGGTCAGGGAAGTTTGTCATTCAGCCTTATGACAAACTTCTTGGAAATGATCTTCAAACAGTCTCTGAAGGACAACTACACTGAAGACGTTCAGTTCACTGAAGATCATCAGTCAGTGAAGGAGGAAGCTACCTAAAGTCAGTGGGTCTTAGTCAAACCCACTGAGTCAAAGATCCATGAATCCAGGCCACGTGGACCAATCAGCACGAGGCAACAACTCTGACACTGACAAAGGCCGCATTCCAAGAAAAGTGGTTGAAACCATTTAATGTTGGATTCAAATGTATCTTCCCTCCAACGGGTACATTTGAATCCCCATTATAAATACAAGCTCATAGCTTCATTGTAAAGTGTGTTGTATTATGTGAAAGAAGAAAATAAACACCTACAAGCTGTGAGGGTGTGTTAGTTGTTAGGGAGTCATAAGGAAGTGTTACACACCCACGACACTGACCTCTAAGGTTATCACTTATATTCATTGAGTGTCAAGCTTGTAACTCATAGCTTAGAGAGGTTTTCCTAATCTTAGCTTTAAGGCTAACACATTGTAAAGGAAAACCTCACCTAGTTGGAGAAAACCAAACCAAACTAAACCCTTTCAGAAGATTGTTAGGTTTGTAGTGAGGTGAGGAGAGGCAGCCCAGGGAGTGGCGTGAGTCCAGTTGTAAGTGCACCTTGGCACGTTAAAAACAAGAATCCCATGTAGTGGATTTCCTGTTAAATCAGGCCGTGGATGTAAGAGCTTGATTCTCTGAACCACGTTAAACTGAGCGTACTTATCTTTCAAAGTATTTACTAAAGTATTGTGAAAATCAGCTCACTGAGAGCTTTGTTAAGAAAACTTTAGTTAAGCATTTGCCAGGGAGATCCAACTCACTGACTAAATCAGGCAAGGCACTCGAGAGTTCAGTATCTCGAGTCACTGCCTTGTTCAGAGCCTGAGCTTTCAAGTCTCATCACTGACTTGATAGCTCTGACTCTGAGCAACGCAGTGACTTGAAGTTAAACCTCTCGAGTCACTGCCTTGTTACGAGACTAAGCTCGCAAGTCAGTTGCACTGACTTGATTGCTCTGACTCGTAGCAACGCAGTCAGTGAGTATTACTCACTCTTGCTGAACTCCCTGAGGAAAGGTTTTAAAAAAAAAATTGTGCTCCTGAATTCCCACTTTGCCCTTCGAAAACGGGACCATCAATTGGTATCAAAGCGGGTTGTTCACATGACCACTGATCCAGTTTTATTAAGAAAAATGGTCAACCGAACAGATCTTAAATATTTTAAACTATGGGAATTCCTGCATATTTCAAACTATTACTTGTGTTCTGACATTATTCTTGTAATAGAAAATCATTTGGTTAGAAGTTTTGGAATCATCAAAAGGGGGGAAATTGTTGGGATATGTTTTAGTTTTGATGATTTTCCAAAACAACATGTAATAGGTTTGAATGCAGTCAGGATAGTATCTTTTATTTCAGGTCAGGCTAAGTCATTTCTCAGTAGAATAGGTTGTTCAGTTGAGGGGGAACTCAGCGAGGGGGAACTTTGCAACACAGCCTGAGAATATCAAGATAACACCAAGAAGAACTGACTGAAGCCATGCCAGAAACCTGAACCAGAAGAGAAGCCTGAAGGATGTCCCACTGAGTGTAAACCAGGCTGATCTAAGCTAAGTCAGGTGGATCACTCAGTGAAGAGTATGATCAGGAGGATCAGTGCTGCACCAAGTAGGCCCTGAAGGAGTCAGGCTACTGTGGTCAGGGAAGTTTGTCATTCAGCCTTATGACAAACTTCTTGGAAATGATCTTCAAACAGTCTCTGAAGGACAACTACACTGAAGACGTTCAGTTCACTTAAGATCATCAGTCAGTGAAGGAGGAAGCTACCTAAAGTCAGTGGGTCTTAGTCAAACCCACTGAGTCAAAGATCCGTGAATCCAGGCCACGTGGACCAATCAGCACGAGGCAGCAACTCTGACACTGACAAAGGCCGCATTCCAAGAAAAGTGGTTGAAAACATTTAATGTTGGATTCAAATGTATCTTCCCTCCAACGGATACATTTGAATCTCCATTATAAATACAAGCTCATAGCTTCATTGTAAAGTGTGTTGTATTATGTGAAAGAAGAAAATAAACACCTACAAGTTGTGAGGGTGTGTTAGTTGTTAGGGAGTCATAAGGAAGTGTTACACACCCACGACACTGACCTTTAAGGTTATCACTTATATTCATTGAGTGTCAAGCTTGTAACTCATAGTTTAGAGAGGTTTTCCTAATCTTAGCTTTAAGGCTAACACATTGTAAAGGAAAACCTCACCTAGTTGGAGAAAACCAAACCAAACTAAACCCTTTCAGAAGATTGTTAGGTTTGTAGTGAGGTGAGGAGAGGCAGCCCAGGGAGTGGCGTGAGTCCAGTTGTAAGTGCACCTTGGCACGTTAAAAACAAGAATCTCATATAGTGGATTTCCTGTTAAATCAGGTCGTGGATGTAAGAGCTTGAGTCTCTGAACCACGTTAAACTGAGCGTACTTATCTTTCAAAGTATTTACTAAAGTATTGTGAAAATCAGCTCACTGAGAGCTTTGTTAAGAAAACTTTAGTTAAGCATTTGTCAGGGAGATCCAACTCACTGACTAAATCAGGCAAGGCACTCGAGAGTTCAGTATCTCGAGTCACTGCCTTGTTCAGAGCCTGAGCTTTCAAGTCTCATCACTGACTTGATAGCTCTGACTCTGAGCAACGCAGTGACTTGAAGTGAAACCTCTCGAGTCACTGCCTTGTTACGAGACTGAGCTCGCAAGTCAGTTGCACTGACTTGATTGCTCTGACTCGTAGCAACGCAGTGACTTGAGTATTACTCACTCTTGCTGAACTCCCTGAGGAAAGGTTTTAAAAAAAAAATTGTGCTCCTGAATTCCCATTTTGCCCTTCGAAAATGGGACCATCAATTGGTATCAAAGCGGGTTGTTTACATGACCCCTGATCCAGTTTTGTTTAGAAAAATGGTCAACCG
The DNA here is from genome assembly GCA_947034835.1 of Ballota nigra. Classification (NCBI taxonomy): domain Eukaryota; kingdom Viridiplantae; phylum Streptophyta; class Magnoliopsida; order Lamiales; family Lamiaceae; genus Ballota; species Ballota nigra. The sequence continues at coordinate 27,070,598 of OX344727.1, forward strand.
AACAGATCTTAAATATTTTGAACTATGGGAATTCCTGCATATTTCAAACTATTACTTGTGTTCTGACATTATTCTTGTAATAGAAAATCATTTGCTTAGAAGTTTTGAAATCATCAAAAAGGAGGAAATTGTTGGGATACGTTTTAGTTTTGATGATTTTCCAAAACAACATGTAATAGGTTTGAAAGCAGTCAGGATAGTATCTTTTATTTCAGGTCAGGCTAAGTCATTTCTCAGTAGAATAGGCTGTTCAGTAGAGGGGGAACTCAGCGAGGGGGAACTTTGCAACACAGCCTGAGAATATCAAGATAATACCAAGAAGAACTGACTGAAGTCATGCCAGAAACCTGAACCAGGAGAGATGCCTGAAGGATGTCCCACTGAGTGTAAACCAGGCTGATCTAAGCTAAGTCAGGTGGATCACTCAGTGAAGAGCATGATCAGGAGGATCAGTGCTGCACCAAGTAGGCCCTGAAGGAGTCAGGCTAATGTGGTCAGGGAAGTTTGTCATTCAGCCTTATGACAAACTTCTTGGAAATGATCTTCAAACAGTCTCTGAAGGACAACTACACTGAAGACGTTCAGTTCACTGAAGATCATCAGTCAGTGAAGGAGGAAGCTACCTAAAGTCAGTGGGTCTTAGTCAAACCCACTGAGTCAAAGATCCGTGAATCCAGGCCACGTGGACCAATCAGCACGAGGCAGCAACTCTGACACTGACAAAGGCCGCATTCCAAGAAAAGTGGTTGAAAACATTTAATGTTGGATTCAAATGTATCTTCCCTCCAACGGATACATTTGAATCCCCATTATAAATACAAGCTCATAGCTTCATTGTAAAGTGTGTTGTATTATGTGAAAGAAGAAAATAAACACCTACAAGTTGTGAGGGTGTGTTAGTTGTTAGGGAGTCATAAGGAAGTGTTACACACCCACGACACTGACCTTTAAGGTTATCACTTATATTCATTGAGTGTCAAGCTTGTAACTCATAGTTTAGAGAGGTTTTCCTAATCTTAGCTTTAAGGCTAACACATTGTAAAGGAAAACCTCACCTAGTTGGAGAAAACCAAACCAAACTAAACCCTTTCAGAAGATTGTTAGGTTTGTAGTGAGGTGAGGAGAGGCAGCCCAGGGAGTGGCGTGAGTCCAGTTGTAAGTGCACCTTGGCACGTTAAAAACAAGAATCTCATATAGTGGATTTCCTGTTAAATCAGGTCGTGGATGTAAGAGCTTGAGTCTCTGAACCACGTTAAACTGAGCGTACTTATCTTTCAAAGTATTTACTAAAGTATTGTGAAAATCAGCTCACTGAGAGCTTTGTTAAGAAAACTTTAGTTAAGCATTTGTCAGGGAGATCCAACTCACTGACTAAATCAGGCAAGGCACTCGAGAGTTCAGTATCTCGAGTCACTGCCTTGTTCAGAGCCTGAGCTTTCAAGTCTCATCACTGACTTGATAGCTCTGACTCTGAGCAACGCAGTGACTTGAAGTGAAACCTCTCGAGTCACTGCCTTGTTACGAGACTGAGCTCGCAAGTCAGTTGCACTGACTTGATTGCTCTGACTCGTAGCAACGCAGTGACTTGAGTATTACTCACTCTTGCTGAACTCCCTGAGGAAAGGTTTTAAAAAAAAAATTGTGCTCCTGAATTCCCATTTTGCCCTTCGAAAATGGGACCATCAATTGGTATCAAAGCGGGTTGTTTACATGACCCCTGATCCAGTTTTGTTTAGAAAAATGGTCAACCGAACAGATCTTAAATATTTTGAACTATGGGAATTCCTGCATATTTCAAACTATTACTTGTGTTCTGACATTATTCTTGTAATAGAAAATCATTTGCTTAGAAGTTTTGAAATCATCAAAAAGGAGGAAATTGTTGGGATACGTTTTAGTTTTGATGATTTTCCAAAACAACATGTAATAGGTTTGAAAGCAGTCAGGATAGTATCTTTTATTTCAGGTCAGGCTAAGTCATTTCTCAGTAGAATAGGCTGTTCAGTAGAGGGGGAACTCAGCGAGGGGGAACTTTGCAACACAGCCTGAGAATATCAAGATAATACCAAGAAGAACTGACTGAAGCCATGCCAGAAACCTGAACCAGGAGAGATGCCTGAAGGATGTCCCACTGAGTGTAAACCAGGCTGATCTAAGCTAAGTCAGGTGGATCACTCAGTGAAGAGCATGATCAGGAGGATCAGTGCTGCACCAAGTAGGCCCTGAAGGAGTCAGGCTAATGTGGTCAGGGAAGTTTGTCATTCAGCCTTATGACAAACTTCTTGGAAATGATCTTCAAACAGTCTCTGAAGGACAACTACACTGAAGACGTTCAGTTCACTGAAGATCATCAGTCAGTGAAGGAGGAAGCTACCTAAAGTCAGTGGGTCTTAGTCAAACCCACTGAGTCAAAGATCCGTGAATCCAGGCCACGTGGACCAATCAGCACGAGGCAGCAACTCTGACACTGACAAAGGCCGCATTCCAAGAAAAGTGGTTGAAAACATTTAATGTTGGATTCAAATGTATCTTCCCTCCAACGGATACATTTGAATCCCCATTATAAATACAAGCTCATAGCTTCATTGTAAAGTGTGTTGTATTATGTGAAAGAAGAAAATAAACACCTACAAGCTGTGAGGGTGTGTTAGTTGTTAGGGAGTCATAAGGAAGTGTTACACACCCACGACACTGACCTTTAAGGTTATCACTTATATTCATTGAGTGTCAAGCTTGTAACTCATAGCTTAGAGAGGTTTTCCTAATCTTAGCTTTAAGGCTAACACATTGTAAAGGAAAACCTCACCTAGTTGGAGAAAACCAAACCAAACTAAACCCTTTCAGAAGATTGTTAGGTTTGTAGTGAGGTGAGGAGAGGCAGCCCAGGGAGTGGCGTGAGTCCAGTTGTAAGTGCACCTTGGCACGTTAAAAACAAGAATCTCATGTAGTGGATTTCCTGTTAAATCAGGCCGTGGATGTAAGAGCTTGAGTCTCTGAACCACGTTAAACTGAGCGTACTTATCTTTCAAAGTATTTACTAAAGTATTGTGAAAATCAGCTCACTGAGAGCTTTGTTAAGAAAACTTTAGTTAAGCATTTGTCAAGGAGATCCAACTCACTGACTAAATCAGGCAAGGCACTCGAGAGTTCAGTATCTCGAGTCACTGCCTTGTTCAGAGCCTGAGCTTTCAAGTCTCATCACTGACTTGATAGCTCTGACTCTGAGCAACACAGTGACTTGAAGTGAAACCTCTCGAGTCACTGCCTTGTTACGAGACTGAGCTCGCAAGTCAGTTGCACTGACTTGATTGCTCTGACTCGTAGCAACGCAGTGACTTGAGTATTACTCACTCTTGCTGAACTCCCTGAGGAAAGGTTTTAAAAAAAAATTATGCTCCTGAATTCCCATTTTGCCCTTCGAAAACGGGACCATCAATCGTATTTATCATGAGAACAAATACGCCCCCACTGTTTTGTATTACTATCATCCGGAAAGATCGTCTCTTATACACCATCACAATAGAAAATACACCCAAATATGGATGATCAAGAATTCAAAGTGAGAACCATCCATGGAGGTGAGGTCGGCCACCCCAGTTGATCAGAACCATCTTTCATACACTCAAGTGGCTAGTAAATATAGCCATTTTCGTAGGACCTGCAGAAAACATGAAAGAGCTAGCAACAAAGGCACCAAGACATCCCCAAAGGATAAGAATAAAATTATCCAGGTGTCATGACCCAAAGGAATAACCGCACTCCAATATCAATCAAGCTGTCGATACCTCATTGGTTCGTACTCTGCACCCGCAGGCAACGTAATATGGAGGACATATCACCTTGCTGCAGGCCCTAAATTCCCTTTTGTACCCCCTATGTATACTATATATAGAGCTATTAAGAGCTCAAAAAAAACAAGTGAATATACACAGAAAAATCATTAAGTCCAGGGCCCAACAAACCCTGGCAATCCCTCTCGCATTTTATCGCTTTCTTACTTTCTGCAATCATTATTAGCTAATCATTAGAATATGAGATCATTCATGGCTTTTTTTGTGATCTCATAGCTTTTATTTGATGTTTTTTCCTATTTTAGCCACATAAAATCCTCATTCACTCCTACTCATATTTAGGAAAACAACATTTGGCGCTAGAAGAAGGGTGATCAAACCCAGAAAATCATAAACCCTGAAGAACACTCACTGTTCTTCAAAAACTTGTTCCCAAATCTTTAAATCTTCAAATCTTCAAACCTTTCATCACCTCTCAAGTCTCTATGGAGAAAACTACCGCTACCTCCAAGGCAACTACCCCAAAATTAGGTGCGGTCCAGAATCCCATGGCTGCTCCGACCACCTAGAAGGCTGCTATGTGGAGATCGGCCAAAGGATTTGGAAAAGCCCAGGCGTCACCGACACGCTACCCAGAGGAATCTCAGCTGACTCCTACCCAAAATTTCATAACTCCTCAACGAGCGGATTTGACCCGTAGACAGACCAGAGAGTTGCGCACTAGCCTGAGCACTCCCTCCGCCTCGAAGAGGAGGTACGGAACAAGGTCCGCCCGGGGAAAGGCAAAAGTTTTTAAACAACAAGGGGAGAGTCATCCTCACTCCGCCTCCTCTGGGTAATACAGGAGTCGGTACTCTGAATAAAGCCACTCCCACACTATTTTTAGTCGTTTAGGGCCAGACTCATCATGGCGTCCCAGTGGCCAGTCTGGCCACCCCGACACGGAGACCATGTCCTGTACTAGGAGCTCTGCATACCAAACTCCCAAAAGACTGGCCGAGGTTAGCTTGGCTCCTGCCAACTCGGAAAGAAGGAAGATAAGATTCTCCCAAAGTGGTCTCCTCGCCCACAATGGTCCGTGCGGAGTTGTGCTTGACCGCCACGATGGACCGTGCAGAGCCGTGCATGACCGCCTCGGGCCGGTCATCCCCAGAAATCAGCCGGAAGGACAAAACCACGCCATGGTAGAAATGCAGAGGCAACTTGATGAGATGCATACCTTTTTGGAGGCCTAGAACCGTCCAAATGGGTTGACAGTAGCAAATGAACCACTAGCTGTGGATATTGAGCTTGCCCCTGTACAGCTGAAGATCGCACCTCCCCCGACTCCTCTCTATGAAGGAAAGACGGACCCTGAAACTCACCTGAGCAAGTACCGGATCTACATGACCGGTTGTGGTGCCACTGATGCCACAAAGTGTCGTCTCTTCCCTCTCACTCTTGGAGATCTGGCGCACAAATGGTACGTCTCCCTCCCCTCAAGGTTGATCAACTCTTTTGCTACGTTGAGCAACCAATTCTTAGCCTACTTCACCGCTAAGATAGTGCGCCCTGAGAATTGGCATAGGCTCATGCGCATCAGGCAGGAAAAGGGGGAGACGAACCAGGAGTACATAGATCGGGTGGATGAGGTCATTCTCACTGGCGAACCCGTAGGCGACCAACTTGCTCTCCACTCCGCTTTGGGGGGCTTCCACGGAAAGTCTCCCATGTTCAAACATCTGACTAAGGACATCCCAAAAACTTACGCAGAGTTCCGATCAAGAGCTGCAGATTTCCTTTCCCGTAAGAAGTTACTCACCCTCAGGCTTGGTGAAACAGAGACAACGGACAAAGAGGCGGAGGCTTCACAATCCACTTCGAAGGGTGTCCCAAAGGCAAAGAGGGTGGCCAAACCACCCGGAAATTTCAAGTGTTTTGAGGATGTTGAGGTGCACCTCACCCAGAAGTTGAAGCGATCACCTGTCAACGTGTTCAGTGCCATCCAGCACAAAGATATCCTCCCCAGGCCCAAGCCCTACGCTGGGGACCGGTTTAAGCTAGACCCTAAGAGGTTCTGCGCCTATCATGAAAGTATAGGCCACAATACGAGCCAATGTCATGATCTCCTCAAGCAGCTATGGAGGTTGTTTGAGGAAGGGCGCTTGAACGACCTAGTCCAGAACCGGCCCCACTTAACAACCAGAGCCCCCTCCCCCCCCCCCCCCCGTCGGGAGGAGGATGGTCGACCCCGACGTCTTGTTGCCGCAGTTGACAAAGAGGAGGATGACGAGGAAGACCCACTCCCTCCAATGAATGTTGGAGGAAGAGTGAGCATGATCCAAGCAAGTGGAGGAACACTGGGAGGCCTAGCCCCAGTGTCTACCCTATCCAACAGGAAGCGGAAGGCCGAACTCCGAGCCTTTGCCAATGTGAACATCGTCAAACCTCCAGAGCCGACCATCCACAAAAATTTAGAAATCACCTTCACCAACAAAGATCGAGAAGGAATACTATGCCCCAAGGGGGATGCCTTGGTGGCCACTACCAAAATCTTGGGAAAAGAAGTTCACCGGATTCTGGTTGATAACGGGTGCTTCTGCAATATCATTTTCAAGTCCGCACTGGATTAGTTGGGTGACTTAGCTAGTTTCATCAAGCCTTTTGATACAAAACTGAGAGGATTCGGCGATGCGACCGTAGCTGCTTATGGAAGAATCAAGCTATTTGTCAAGCTCATTTGTAGCTCGGACCCTAGTGTTACGATCACTAGGCCTCTAGAGTTTGTAATTGTCGACCTGCCGAGTATCTATAACGGCTTCTTAGGTTGTCCATTTCTAGAAACCTTTGAGGCTGTCGGTTTCTCCTATTTTTACCGTGTCAAATTCCCAACACCCGAGGGGGTGGTTGGTACTGTAAAAGGTGATCAGGCAATAGCAAAGAAATGTTTGAACTACACTTGTCCAATTTCAATTTCCGCAAATGATTTAATTTCTCAAAACATAGCAAACCTCGAGCCCGCTGACATCCCGGCAGAGGCCGACCAAGACATGATAGATCTAGATAGGCCTCTGGCCGACCATGCTGATACCCCAATGGTTGACCACACCCCTTCCGGAGCTGCAATCCAGAATCCCCCTCAAGGAGATGACCTTGAGCCACAGATTGGTTTTGAGCCCATAGAGCTCGACTTGGACCCCAGGTTTGATGCACAAGATCGACGAAGTCATGAATAGGCAACTGCTATAGAAGATCTTGAACACATTCCAGTCGACCCCGCAAGACCAGAGCTAGAAGTGTTAATCAGCTCGTGGATCCCAACTGAAATGTGGGGGGCTATGATAGAGTTTCTCAAGGAAAACATTGGCGTATTTTCCTGGTCTCATCAAGACATGGTCAGAATTGATCCAAAACATGCATGCCACCGTCTGAAGATTGATCAAAAGAAGAGTCAAGTCTACCAAAAAAGGAGAAAGTTCGGTCCTGACAAGTATGCAGCTCTAGCCGAGGAGGTTAAGAAATTGCTGGACAACAAATTAATTGAGCAAGCCGAGGATGAGCCACAGTAGGTGGAAAATGCGGTCTTGGTTAAAAAGGCAAATAACTCCTGGAGGCTATGCATCGATTTTACCGACCTAAATGCTGCTTGTCCAAAGGACCACTTTCCAATGCCACATATAGACCACTTGGTGGACAGCACAGCTGGCCACAAGATGATGTCATTCATGAATGCCTTTGCAGGATACCACCAAATCCCTATGGCGGTAGAGGATGTAAAACACACATCTTTCCATACCGAGAAAAACATGTTTTCTTGGTTGAGAATGCCTTTTGGTCTGATCAACACCGGAGTGACCTACCAGCGATTGGTGAACAAGATGTTCGCTGATCAAATCAGGAAGACCATGGAAGTATACATCGATAACATTGTCGTAAAAATCTTGAAGAAGGAGGACCACTTGAGAGACCTCGCCGAGACGTTCAACATCATTAAAGCTTACAACATGAAGTTAAACCCCAAGAAATGCAGTTTTGGGGTGGAGTCAGGATAGTTTCTTGGACACATTGTGAGCCAAAGAGAAATCGAAGCTAACCCTTCGAAGATCAAAGCAGTCCTCAACATACAGGAGCTGCGGAGCATCAAACAAGTGCAACGTCTGACTGGGTGCTTAGCGTCTTTATACAGATTCATATCCAGGCTCGGTGACAATAGCAAACCTTTCTTCACCACCATCAGAAACGGAAAATTTTCATGGAACATGGAGAGCTAGATTGCTTTCATAAAATTAAAGGAGTATCTGTCTAACCCTCAAATCCTTGTCAAGCCAGTGCCAGGAGAGAAACTTTTCCTTTACTTGGCCACTTCCGAGGTCGCCCTTAGTGCTGTACTCGTAAGAGCACAGGGTCAAGATCACCTCCCCATCTATTTCGTTAGTCAGACTCTCCATGATGCCGAGCTCAGGTACACCCTGTTGGTCCCAAAGGTGTGACACGGTCTAGAGGGTTTGGTGAATAGACCTTGTACCAAAAAAAAATTCTTTCAAAAAACTTTTATAAAACTATGCAGTTTAAACTCTGCAGCTGTAAAGGTTCGTAGCTGCAGACTTGTTGAAAACAAAGTCTGAAAGTTTTAAACACTTTATCAAAGTTAGTGTTGTGATGGTCCCGTTTTCGAAGGGCAAAATGGGAATTCAGGAGCACAATTTTTTTTTAAACCTTGCGTTGCGCTCTGAAAGAGTTCAGTGAAGGAATACTCAAGTCACTGCGTTGCTGAGAGTCAGAGCTATCAAGTCAATGATGAGACTTGAAAGCTCAGGCTCTCAACAAGGCAGTGACTCGAGAAACTGAACTCTCGAGTGCGTTGCCTGAACTGGTCAGTGAGATGGAATCTCCCTGACCTGAATGCTTAACTAAAGTTCCTTTTTAAACAATGCTCTCAGTGAGCAGATTTTCGCAATACTTTAGAAGAAAAGACATTCCAAATAATAACACTTGGTTTAACGTGGTTCGGAGACTCAAGCTCTTACATCCACGGCCTGATTTAACAGGAAATCCACTCCTTTGGATTCTTGTTTTTAACGTGCCAAGGTGCACTTACAACTGGACTCACGCCACTCCCTGGGCTGCCTCTCCTTACAAACAACTTACTCCCAACAAACCTGACTAGAGGGTTTTGGTTTCGGTTAGGGTTTTCTCCAACTAGGTGAGGTTTTCCCTTTACAATGTGTTAGCCAATAGCTAAGATAGGGAAAACCTCTCTAAGCCTAGAGTTACAAGCTGAGCACTCTTATGTATATATTTGCGAACTCTCAGTGTATAGATATGAGTAGAACCTCCTTATATCTCTCATGCACGTTTGCTACTACTCACACTCTCAGCTCGTAGGTGTTTGTTTTTCTTACAAGATACAACAATACAACTCTCAAACAAAACACAACACACTCTAACAACAAGCTATGAGCTTGTATTTATAATGGGGATTCAAATGTATCCGTTGAAGAGGAAATACATTTGAATCCAGCATTAAATGGTTTCAACCACTTTTCTTGGAATGAGGCCTTTGTCAGTGTCAGAGTTGCTGCCTCGTGCTGATTGGTCCACGTGGCATGGATTCACGGATCTTTGACTCAGTGGGTTTGACTAAGACCCACTGACTTTAGGTAGTTTTCTCCTTCACTGACAAGATGATCTTCAGTTGGACTGACTCGTCCTCAGTGTAGTTGTCCTTAAAGGACTGTTTGAAGATCACTCCAAGAAGTTTGTCATAAGGCTGAATGACAAACTTCCCTGACCACAGTAGCCTGACTCCTTCAGGGCCTACTTGGTGCAGCACTGATCCACCTGATCAGGCTCTTCAATGAGTGGTCCACCAGACTTGGCTTAGATCAGCCTGACTTACACTCAGTGGGACTTCCTTCAGGCTTCTCCATTGGTTCAGGTTGATGGCATGTCTTCAGTCAGCTCTTCTGGCTGTCATCTTGATATCTTCAGGCTGTGTTGAGAAGTTCCCCCTCGCTGAGTTCCCCCTCAACTGAGCAACCTATTCTACTAAGAGCTAACCTAGCCTGACCTGATCTAAAGGATACTATCCTGGCTGCTTTCAAACCTATTACATGTTGTTTTGGAAAATCATCAAAACTAAAGCATATCCCAACAATTTCCCCCTTTTTGATGATTCCAAAATTTCTAACCAAATGATTTTCTATTACAAGAATAATGTCAGAGTACAAGTAATAGTTTGAAATATGCAGGAATTCCCATAGTTAAAAGCATTGAAGATCTGTTCGGTTGACCATTTTTCTTAACAAAACTGGATCAGTGGTCATGTGAACAACCCGCTCTGATACCAATTGATGGTCCCGTTTTCGAAGGGCAAAATGGGAATTCAGGAGCACAATTTTTTTTAAACCTTGCGTTGCGCTCTAAAAGAGTTCAGTGAAGGAATACTTAAGTCACTGCGTTGCTGAGAGTCAGAGCTATCAAGTCAGTGATGAGACTTGAAAGCTCAGGCTCTCAACAAGGCAGTGACTCGAGAAACTGAACTCTCGAGTGCGTTGCCTGAACTGGTCAGTGAGATGGAATCTCCCTGACCTGAATGCTTATCTAAAGTTCCTTTTTAAACAATGCTCTCAGTGAGCAGATTTTCGCAATACTTTAGAAGAAAAGACATTCCAAATAATAACACTTGGTTTAACGTGGTTCGGAGACTCAAGCTCTTACATCCACGGCCTGATTTAACAGGAAATCCACTCATTTGGATTCTTGTTTTTAACGTGCCAAGGTGCACTTACAACTGGACTCACGCCACTCCCTGGGCTGCCTCTCCTTACAAACAACTTACTCCCAACAAACCTGACTAGAGGGTTTTGGTTTCGGTTAGGGTTTTCTCCAACTAGGTGAGGTTTTCCCTTTACAATGTGTTAGCCAATAGCTAAGATAGGGAAAACCTCTCTAAGCCTAGAGTTACAAGCTGAGCACTCTTATGTATATATTTGCGAACTCTCAGTGTATAGATATGAGTATAGCCTCCTTATATCTCCCATGCACGTATGCTACTACTCACACTCTCAGCTCGTAGGTGTTTGTTTTTCTTACAAGATACAACAATACAACTCTCAAACAAAACACAACACACTCTAACAACAAGCTATGAGCTTGTATTTATAATGGGGATTCAAATGTATCCGTTGGAGAGGAAATACATTTGAATCCAACATTAAATGGTTTCAACCACTTTTCTTGGAATGCGGCCTTTGTCAGTGTCAGAGTTGCTGCCTCGTGCTGATTGGTCCACATGGCATGGATTCACGGATCTTTGACTCAGTGGGTTTGACTAAGACCCACTGACTTTAGGTAGTTTTCTCCTTCACTGACAAGATGATCTTCAGTTGGACTGACTCGTCCTCAGTGTAGTTGTCCTTCAAGGACTGTTTGAAGATCACTCCAAGAAGTTTGTCATAAGGCTGAATGACAAACTTCCCTGACCACAGTAGCCTGACTCCTTCAGGGCCTACTTGGTGCAGCCTCGATCCACCTGATCAGGCTCTTCACTGAGTGGTCCACCAGACTTGGCTTAGATCAGCCTGACTTACACTCAGTGGGACTTCCTTCAGGCTTCTCCATTGGTTCAGGTTGATGGCATGGCTTCAGTCAGCTCTTCTGGCTGTCATCTTGATATCTTCAGGCTGTGTTGAGAAGTTCCCCCTCGCTGAGTTCCCCCTCAACTGAGCAACCTATTCTACTAAGAGCTAACCTAGCCTGACCTGATCTAAAGGATACTATCCTGGCTGCTTTCAAACCTATTACATGTTGTTTTGGAAAATCATCAAAACTAAAGCATATCCCAACAATTTCCCCCTTTTTGATGATTCCAAAATTTCTAACCAAATGATTTTCTATTACAAGAATAATGTCAGAGTACAAGTAATAGTTTGAAATATGCAGGAATTCCCATAGTTAAAAGCATTGAAGATCTGTTCGGTTGACCATTTTTCTTAACAAAACTGGATCAGTGGTCATGTGAACAACCCGCTCTGATACCAATTGATGGTCCCGTTTTCGAAGGGCAAAATGGGAATTCAGGAGCACAATTTTTTTTAAACCTTGCGTTGCGCTCTAAAAGAGTTCAGTGAAGGAATACTTAAGTCACTGCGTTGCTGAGAGTCAGAGCTATCAAGTCAGTGATGAGACTTGAAAGCTCAGGCTCTCAACAAGGCAGTGACTCGAGAAACTGAACTCTCGAGTGCGTTGCCTGAACTGGTCAGTGAGATGGAATCTCCCTGACCTGAATGCTTATCTAAAGTTCCTTTTTAAACAATGCTCTCAGTGAGCAGATTTTCGCAATACTTTAGAAGAAAAGACATTCCAAATAATAACACTTGGTTTAACGTGGTTCGGAGACTCAAGCTCTTACATCCACGGCCTGATTTAACAGGAAATCCACTCATTTGGATTCTTGTTTTTAACGTGCCAAGGTGCACTTACAACTGGACTCACGCCACTCCCTGGGCTGCCTCTCCTTACAAACAACTTACTCCCAACAAACCTGACTAGAGGGTTTTGGTTTCGGTTAGGGTTTTCTCCAACTAGGTGAGGTTTTCCCTTTACAATGTGTTAGCCAATAGCTAAGATAGGGAAAACCTCTCTAAGCCTAGAGTTACAAGCTGAGCACTCTTATGTATATATTTGCGAACTCTCAGTGTATAGATATGAGTATAGCCTCCTTATATCTCCCATGCACGTATGCTACTACTCACACTCTCAGCTCGTAGGTGTTTGTTTTTCTTACAAGATACAACAATACAACTCTCAAACAAAACACAACACACTCTAACAACAAGCTATGAGCTTGTATTTATAATGGGGATTCAAATGTATCCGTTGGAGAGGAAATACATTTGAATCCAACATTAAATGGTTTCAACCACTTTTCTTGGAATGCGGCCTTTGTCAGTGTCAGAGTTGCTGCCTCGTGCTGATTGGTCCACATGGCATGGATTCACGGATCTTTGACTCAGTGGGTTTGACTAAGACCCACTGACTTTAGGTAGTTTTCTCCTTCACTGACAAGATGATCTTCAGTTGGACTGACTCGTCCTCAGTGTAGTTGTCCTTCAAGGACTGTTTGAAGATCACTCCAAGAAGTTTGTCATAAGGCTGAATGACAAACTTCCCTGACCACATTAGCCTGACTCCTTCAGGGCCTACTTGGTGCAGCCTCGATCCACCTGATCAGGCTCTTCACTGAGTGGTCCACCAGACTTGGCTTAGATCAGCCTGACTTACACTCAGTGGGACTTCCTTCAGGCTTCTCCATTGGTTCAGGTTGATGGCATGGCTTCAGTCAGCTCTTCTGGCTGTCATCTTGATATCTTCAGGCTGTGTTGAGAAGTTCCCCCTCGCTGAGTTCCCTCTCAACTGAGCAACCTATTCTACTGAGAGCTAACCTAGCCTGACCTGATCTAAAGGATACTATCCTGGCTGCTTTCAAACCTATTACATGTTGTTTTGGAAAATCATCAAAACTAAAGCATATCCCAACATGTTGTAATACTTTTGAGTATTCTAACACTTGGTGCAGCGGAATAAATAAAGTGTGTGTAATGAAAAATCAAATAACCAGATTATGAAAGATATGAATGATGCACTAAGAAAATATAAAATGCAGAAATATAAATATAAAGGAGTAAAGAGAGAGAGATAGAGAGAGAGAGTTTATAGTGATTCAGAGGTGTTGTAATCCTCCTACATCCACTGTTACACCACGAAGGTGCCAAATTCACTAAGACAAGTATCACACAGATACAGGATTGTTCCCCCTTAGACTTAGAATAATCACTAAGTTTACTCTAATCTAAGTAGAACTACACTTTCACTCAGAAAAGCTTCTCTTACTCACTTTCACTCATAAATACACTCACTAAGAGGGGTATCCCACTAAGTAGATTTACAAGGGTATAAAGTTTAGTGAGGGAACAACAACTTGAACTATAACACAAGATCCTATCCTCTAAGTCCTAAATATTTCTAACAAAGAAACAGGCTGTAGACTTTGTGTAGATTGCTTGAAGGCTTGGTGGTGTTGTTGTTCGTCCTCTGAATCCTCCTCTCCTATTTATAAGAGTCTTGGGGGTCTTCTAGCCGTTGGAGGGATTTGAATTATTTGAAAATAATATTCACCTCCAGCTTTGACTTCAGCTAATAAACGCATCTTGTCATGTAGCTTAGTACTTGTCGTAGTACAAGTTGTCTTTTAGTGATGACTGCTCAAATAACTTTTAATCACTGAGACACTTGTTTCTACTGGCTAGTAATTAGCTCTGATAAACTCTGGGATATTTCAAACTAAGTAGGTGAATGTACAAATTGTACTACACTCAATTAGTCATACTAATCTCAAGTTTACAGCTTGTAGTCTTGAACTCTGCAGATGTAGACTCTTCGGCTGTGGACTTGTCTCCAACTATGCAGATGTAAACTTGTCTTGATCATGGCTGTAGGGCCTTTATCTAATGTTTGCAGATGTTGACTTTCAACATTTGAGCTCTTCATATCTCTTAGTACCTGCAATGTTAGTTCTCACAAAATACATGTATGTTTTGACATTATCAAAATCAACTAAGAAAATTCTTAGGACAAAATATATCCTAACACACCCCACTTGAAAAACTTACATATGTCTTGGTGATGAGTGTCCGAAAGCTAAGACCTTACTTCTTTGACCACCAAGTGGAAGTGCTAACCACCCTCCCACTAAGGTAAATTTTACACAGACCAGACACTAGTGGGAGACTTTTAAAATGGTCCCTTGAGATAGCGCAGTACGGAGTCACATACGCTCCACGAACGGCCATCAAAGGACAGGCCCTCGCTGATTTTGTGGTGGAATTAACTTTCCTCCAAAACTTTCAAGGGTGGACCACCCTCCTTGGAAGCTTCACGTAGATGGCTCATCAACAAGCACGTGCGCGGGCGCTGGGATAATTCTAACCGGACCAGATGTCAATGCTTCACCTATGCGGTTCGTTTCAACTTTGTCGCGACTAATAACGAGGCAGTGTATGAGGCCTTGATCGGCGGGTTGGAGCTCGCCATCGCATTGAAGTTTGCCGCCTACACATCTTCATGGACTCCCTATTGGTGGTCAACTAGGTCAAAGGTGAATACGAGGCCCGGGGTGGGCAGATGGCCAAGTACCAAGAGCTTGTCGCTACTCTATGTGAGAATTTCCACCAAGTCTTCATAGAGCAGGTCCCACGCGAACAAAACTCACAAGCCGATGCCCTCTCCAAGCTCGCAACTGCGGAGGGAGTAGCAGATTTCTCAAATATCCAGCTCACCACACTCAAGGTGCCGACCATTGATAAGATAGCTCTAGCACTTGTCCTCAATGTTGAAGAGAACTGGATGACCCCGATCATCAAATACCTAAAGACTGGAGAGCAATCAGAGGACAAGGTGCGGGCTAGACAACTACAGTTACGATCGGCCAGGTACACTTTCATTGATGATCAACTTTACAAGCGGAGTTTTTATTTACCATTACTTAAATGCATCACACCCGAAGAGGGCCAAAAAGTGTTATCTAAGATCCATGATGGGGTGTGCGGGAACCATGCCGGAGGGTAAGCGCTCGTCCATAAGACCATCAAGCAAGGTTACTTCTGGCCTACCCTCCGTAGGGACGTGTTGGTCCCACTAGTTAGATTAATTGCGAAAGCTTAAGTTAAAATGTCTTTCAAAATCTTTAACAAGAGAGTAATAATCGAAGGAACAATAAGTAAATTAAAGCAATAAAGAACACAAGATATATAGTGGTTCGGATTGAATATCCTACGTCCACTCTCCCTTATAACCAAGGGGTCTCACTATCAACCAACTCACAAACTTACTTACTGGAATTGGGAAGTACCAGTTCCTTCTTACAACCTCTTTAGATTTAACTTCAATCTAAAGATCAACCAGCCAACAACCTTGTCTAATAGATGAACAGGTTGTGGTTTCAATAACTCCTTTAGAGTAGATAAATATTATGAACAGTAAGAGTGCTTGGTATGAATATCAAAAGCTTGGATCACTTATGCGCGTGTAGAGTCTCTAGAGTTTTTTCTTGAACTGCACTCTTGTATATATAGAGGGGATTAGGGCTAGCCGTTGGAGGGCTAATCCAATCAGATCCTCTATATAAGGAAGCCTCAATCAATCAATTCCCTAATTGATTGATTGGGTTGGTGGGATCCTTGTATTGATTATCTTCCAATCCTGATCTTGTTGACTTGATTTGAATCACCAACGGTCAATAGCTTCCTCTGCCTAACTCTGATTCACTCCAGAGAAGGCAAGACCAGACACCAGGCAACCTCGGTGTCTTCTGGTCCTAATCTGGTGAACAACCGGAATACTCAGTAGAATCAGGGGATCAAACTGAGCATCTTTTGTTCCACCAGACTCATCTGGTCCGGACTCGTCTGGTCTGGGGAAGGTTCTCTGCCTCTGGTCAATCTCATCTGGTGAAGTCTTCTGGTGGAGTCCTCTGGTGAAGTCCTCTGGAGAGGTCTTCTGGTGACTCTTCTGGTGAAGTCTTCTGGTCTGGCAGTTCCCCCTAGACTAAGTCCTAATCTAGATCATCATCTGGCTAACAGGTCCAGATGGTCCTATTACATCTTCTGGTTTGTTTTAACTCATCAAAACTAACAACTTTTATCCTAACAATTTCCCCCTTTTTGATGGAGTTAAAACACTACCAGAACTGATCAAGAAGTAAACTTAAGCAAGAAAACAATAAAGGATAAGACCTTAGAATAGATCTTATCAGGCAAACAAATAAGACAACAAGGGGTTGTCTTTTGAACAGAGAAGATATGAGATTTTCATTGATAAAAAGGACAAAGAAGATTACAGAATACAAAGCAATGCTGGTCCTATTCTAAGCATATCTTCTGTTATCTTTGGGCACCAGGAACCAGTCAAAGAATCTATCTTGAATGGCCTTCAACTCTGCAGAAGATGTTGGGGTGAAGTTTGCCAACACCTTGGTCTTGTACAGTCTCTTCAGCTCAGCCCAATCAACCTGGTCTCCTGCCATTGGAGTGTTCAGAAAATGGAACTCAGGAGCAGTGACTTCCAGGTTGAATTCAATAGTTGAATCCATCAACTGCTTGTACAAATCTGCATCATATGCCTGCATCCAAGAATGGAAAGTTCTGTTGATGAGAGCATCATCCTCTGGTGGAGGTCTCTGGATGTAATGTTGAATGAACCAGAGAGTCTTGGCTTCTCTCCATTTTTCTATCAAAGGCACAGGAACAGTTGAGTCAAAGGACCCTTCTGTTCTGAGAGGGAGGATGTTCATGACTTCAACAGGCCCTTTTCTCTTCTGGCTGGATCCACTAGCACCAGGAGTGATGCCAGCTTCTCTGCTCTTCTTATTTTGCCTTCTAACATATCTGAGCCTCTGCTCTTCATCTATGTTTTTCCTTATCCTTGCTTGCCTCTCTTCAGGCGACTCTTCCTTGAATCTCTTCTCTGCTTCTTCAACCACAGATTCAAGGAAGCTCTTCTTCACTTTCCTTATCTTCCTCTTTGCAGGTCCAGAGATGGAAATTGGATCCTGCTCTGCTTCGGACTCCTCTTCTGCAGCAAGCTGCTTAGCCATGGAATGAGATTTGAGCTCTTCCTTCTTCTTCTTCTACAACTCAGCCTGGGCCAATGTATTCTCCAGCAGGTCCAGACGAGCTCCATGGCTGAAGAGAGTTTCATTGGTGGTCTTCGCCAGATCAGTTCTGGCCTTCTCTTCCCCCTTTTTGACTTCATCAAGGAGGGGCTCCACTACCTGCCTTATAAGATCAGGCAAGGCAGTGTTGGAGGAAGAGTGAAGATCACGCAGCTGCTTGGCCTCCTCTGGGTAAGCTTTAGACTCTGCAACAAGTCTCTCTTGCTTCTCCAACATCTCCTGGAGGGAGTCTTTCAGCTTGGCAGTTTGAATCATCTGGCTGGCCATCTCCACTTTGAGCACAGAGACAGGTCTCAACTGCTCCAGCACGTGCTCCTGTAGCTGCTTCTGGCTGTGCATGACATCCAGCTTGACAAATAAGCCATTAGCCTTAAAAGAAGCTTTTACCTCTGCCAGAGAAGACTTTAACTGCCTCAGGAAGATTCTCCTCTCATGCCTGATCTGGTGCTCTATCATAGCAGGGGCCATATGTTGAATAGCTTTAGAAAAGCGCCCAATCTGCATGATTTGTTCATTGAAGAAAACTTTCATCTTCTGGAGCACGGCAGGAGACATCTCAAAGTCTTCCTCATCTGAATACAGCTCTGTAGGGAAGACAAAATGAGGACCAAACTTGTAAGTGGGGCCCTCTTGAGTGAGCATTACTCCTCTCTGGATGAGCAGGGTGCGAATCAAGACTTTAGCTGCACCAGGGGTCTCCAGCTCTGCTGGGTTCTGAATATTCATCCTCTGCTTTAGCTCAATCTCCCAAGCAGTGAAGTTGGAGGGACCCATTTCCTCAAGCAACAGCATTAGGTCCTCCACATCTTAAAGGCTGGCCTTGCTCCAGACCTTGGCATCAGTAAGCTCTGCCAGAAGTGGTAAGTGCTCCAGAAGAACTGGAAAATGCTATCTTAGCCAGAGCTGAGCACTTACACCCATACTCTGCCTAATGGGACCCATTTCTGCAGATGAGAAAGTGAAGGGTTTGGGCCCAGAGGCAGAGGAGGAAGGTGCTAAGTCAGCAGGCTCAAGTGAAGCTTCCTCATCTTCACTATCATCGCTGGTTAAACAGGTAGGAGACGGGGGAGGGCCAACGAATCCCAGAGCCATAGAAATGGTTGGGTCCTGGTCTGTATGGGTTTGGGGAGGGTTAGGATTTTGTGAAGTAGAGGTGGAAGAAATGGGTTGCTCTGCACCAGAAGATGATGGAATATCTGGTACAGAAGGTGTAGGAGGTATCTGGGAGGTGGAAGTGTTTGGAGGGGGGATTTCTGCACCAGAAGAGGTTGAGGGTACCTTTGGTACAGAAGGTGGGGGAGAGGGGTTTGTGGGAAGATGTGTTTGGGAATGTGGGGGAGAAGGTGTTTGGGTAGGAATGGTAGAGGGAGTAAATACTGGGGTATCTGGGATAATCTGCTCTGGTGGAACAATAGGGTTACCAGAGGCAGATGGGGTTTGGGGAATATTATCTGGGGGAGAGGTAGAGGGGGAGACAAGATTAATGAGGGGAAAAGATGGAAGGGAAGGGATTACCTCTGCTGGGTCAACACCAGCAGGTACAGCAGACTCTGGAGCATCCTCCATCATCTGGGAAGCATCCTCAATTGCCTTTTCCAAGGCCTCTCCAAGATTAGATCCAGAGTCAGGATCCTGAAGAAGGGCTCTCTTGGCCTTGGATTTCCTCACAAGAGGCTCAACCTCTTCTTCCTCTTCTTCCTCTGAAGGCTCATCCACCAGAAGGGTTTTCTTGGCCTTTCTGCTAGTCCTTCGCTTCTTAGCAGAACCTCTCCTGGCCTCCTCTGGCTGCTTCCTCTTGGCTGCTCCAGCCTTCTTTACAGCTTTATCATCATCACCCTTCTTCTTAAGCACCTCAAGAAGGGGAATCTGGTCCTCTTCTGAGGAACAAGAGAAAGCAACGGATGAAGAACCAGTTGCTCCAGCAGCTTTCTTCTGAGTCTTCTGCTGCTTCTGCCCCTTAGCAGGTGAGGGAATGGCTTGAAGGGGAGGTGCAGGGATGGCTTGCTCACCATCGGAATCAGGATGGCCATGAAGGGAACCATCCTTGGAGAACATAATCTTGGACTTATGAAAGCCCTTACACCAGGATTGTCTCCATTTCTTCTCTGGAAGGATCGAATCCAGAATTAGGGTGAGTTTTGTGCTCAATGATACATTAGCATTGAACACAAATTGTTGCTCTCCTGGCAACTGGGGGCATTCTTCCTTCTGGATTTTCACCTTGTTCTTCCTCAGCACTCCCCAGAAGAACTCAGCCCAGTTACATTGAACACCATCCAGAATGGCCCTCATAACACAGAGCCTGCCAACGAAGATGGCATCTGTGCTATGGCTCTCACACATGAGAATCTTTACCACAATGTCAAATAACACCTTATACTTCTGCCTAAGATGCTTGTCCAAGAAGCCCTTAGTAATATTCTGGTATGAATTTCTGGCAAACATCTTGAAGGATTCTAACGCCTCTCCTTCTTTGTACTTCAGTGGGTCCACACCTTCCGCAGAAAGGTTACCAAAAAGACCACAGAAGTCTGCCTTCGAGAAAACAACATCCTCTGAATCAATCTTGGATGAAATATGGTCTTCATGGATCTTCATCCGGATAAGAAACTGAGCAGCATATCCATCCAAGGTACGCAGATCCTTGGGAACCTTTGAGATCAACTTCTCCAGCCCAGAACGTCGGAGAAGCTCCAAAATCTCCAAAGCGGCCGGATTCTTAGTGGAATAGAAGTCCACCACCATTTCTGTCTTGAGTTTCTTGCAGACATAGTCTGGATCGAAATTGCACTTGGGTGCCATTACTGTGAAAGAGAGAAAGAGAAAGAAAAGATTTGCAGAGAGAGGTTAGGGTTTGAAGGTATGGAAACGTGAAAGGACAGATTGACAGGAAATTTGATTTAAATAGGGTAATACGCGTGGTTAGATTATTAAATGAAGTGTGACCGCGTGTAATTTTAAAAATTAATTGAGGAAACAAAATCAATTTTAGCATTGATTGACATTTTGCACAGTGATTAAATCCGATGGCCACGATGAAAGGCAAGATACAGATTTAATCTGGTGCATTGGCATAGTTATTGGGACCGGGCATAAAGGGGTTTTGTGGCAGTCAAGAGAAAAAGCGAAATGATTGCCTAGGCCCTATACCCTAGTCTTAAATACACTCCGAAGTTGAAACGTTTTGAGTGTACTTACTAATTTGAAAGGTGTATCCCAATGATCAGAGGCCAGAGAAGTAAAGACATACCTGTCACCTGATATTGTAACCAGATGATACCACAGCCAGTCTGGTGCTACATCTCCTCTGATGGAACTCATCTGGTTCTGGTCAGAGAAGACTTTGGATATTGTGGAATATGGCTCAGCACTTCATCTGGGACAAGTTTCACCTGGTGTATACCTCATCTGGAGATATACCTTCTCTGATATGTCTAATCTGCAGGTATGTTAGTTTAAGAAAATAAATGTATGAAGTAAAGTAATAAAACAAGGATACTTCTCTGTTGTTCCCCCTAACACAAATCTGTCTCTGGATCCAACAAACCTAACTCAAAAGCTAACTCTCTGAATCTAGTCTCAACCAAAGGCTTGGTTAAGATATCTGCTCTCTGCTTCTCTGTTGCAATCTTTTCCATCCTTATATCTCCCTTCTCAACATGATCTCTGATAAAATGATGCCTTATATCAACATGTTTGCACCTGGTATGAAGAACTGGATTCTGGGTGATTGCAATTGCACTATTACTATCACAGAATATAGGAATATCCTTAGCTCTAATCTGGTAGTCCCTAAGCTGTTGACTAATCCAGAGTAGTTGAGAACAACAGCTCCCTGCAGCCATGTACTCTGCTTCTGTTGTTGATGTAGCAACTGAACTCTGCTTCTTGGAAAACCTATATACCAATTTATTCCCTAAAAATTGGCATGTTCCACTAGTAGACTTCCTATCTATTCTGCATCCACCATAGTCTGAATCTGAATAACCACTTAATTCTAAGTTATCATCTGCAGGATACCATAATCCTAAATTCACAGTTCCCTTAAGATATTTCAATATCTTCCTAGCTGCTTCCAAGTGAGTCTTCTTGGGGTTAGCTTGAAATCTGGCACAAACACCTACGGCAAAGGTAATATTCGGTCTGCTTGCAGTCAGGTACAAAAGAGAACCAATAAGTGCTCTGTACTGAGTCTGGTCCCCACTCTCTCCAGACTCATCTGGATCCATGTTGAAATTTGTCATCATAGGGATCTTGGCTGCTTTGCTAGAACCTATTCCAAATTTCTCTAACATGTTTCTGGTGTACTTAGCTTGATTAATAAAAATTCCCTTCTCTGATTGCTTTACCTGCAAACCTAAAAAGTAATTCATTTCTCCCATCATGGACATCTCAAACTGTCCCTGCATGAGCTCACCAAACTTCTCACACAGCTTCTTGTTAGGGGATCCAAATATGATGTCATCAACATATATTTGGACCAGAAGGATGTCCTTTCCTTCTTCTTTCCTAAACAAGGTTCTATCAATTTTACCCTTAGTAAAACCATTGTCCAGAAGAAATTGAGATAGAGTGTCATACCATGCTCTGGGTGCCTGCTTCAGCCCATAAAGAGCTTTCTTAAGCTTAAACACCTTGTCACCTTGTTCAAAACCAGGCGGTTGTTCCACATACACTTCCTCAATGAGAATCCCATTAAGAAAGGCAGATTTCACATCCATCTGGTATACTTTGAACTTAATGTGAGCAGCATATGCTAAGAACAATCTGATGGCTTCTAATCTGGCAACAGGAGTAAATGTCTCATCATAGTCTATTCCTTCAGACTAAGAATAGCCCTGGGCCACTAGCCTTGCCTTGTTCCTAGTAATGACATCATTCTCATCTTTCTTATTCTTGAAAACCCATTTAGTGCCTATCACCTTTTGATGTCTTGGTCTGTCTACCAGCTCCCAAACATCCTGTCTGGTGAATTGATTCAACTCCTCCTGCATAGCAACAATCCAATTTGAATCTTTCAGTGCTTCCTTGATGTTCTTGGGCTCAATCAAGGACACATAGCAACTGAATAAGGCAGCTAAGTTAAGACTTCTCCTAGTCTGGACACCCTTAGTTGGATCTCCAAGGATTAGGTCATTGGGGTGATCAACCAGGGTCCTCCTTCCCGTGGTCTTGCCTTGTTGATCATCTTCTGCAGTATCTTGATGATTAACACCATCTGCAAAAGAGCTCCCCCCTACAGGAGTTCCAACCTCTTCTGGTTCCGCTCTTTGTGAAGGCTGCTGCTTCAGAGAACCAGGAGATGGGTCATCATCTGAATCTGAATCAAGAATAGGTGGATTGACCTTGATAACTCTGGGAGTAGTCTGATTCTGGGTCTCATCTGAAGACTTAAAATCCACCTTGCACTCAAAAACAGATTCATCAAAAACAACATGAGGTGTTTCCTCCACACAAAGTGAATTCTTATTAAAAACTCTAAAAGCTTTACTGGCGCTGGAGTATCCTAAAAATATTCCATCAGCCACTTTAGCATCAAAGGTTCTTAATTTAGATTTCCTATTGTCATGGATGAAACACTTACATCCAAAAACATGAAAGTATGAAACAGATGGGGTTTTACCTTTCCATACCTCATATGGAGTCTTATTATGTCTCTGGGCAATCAGGCATCTGTTCTGGGTGTAACAAGCTGTATTAATAGCCTCTGCCAAAAATCTCTGTGGAGTGTTGTATTCTGCCAGAAGTGTTCTTGCAGCTTCTTTGAGGGTCCTATTTTTCCTTTCTGCTACTCCATTTTGTTGGGGTGTTCTGGCAGCAGATGTCTCATGAAAAATCCCATGGTCCTTGCAGTAACCTGCAAGGTGTGAATTCAAAAACTCTGTTCCTTTGTCACTTCTGATTCTGACTATGCTCTAGTTCTGCTCATTCTGAATCTGCTTGAAGAACTCTGGCAGCTTAGTCATAGTTTCATTTTTCTTAAACAAGAACACTACCCAAGTGTATCTTGAAAAGTCATCTACTATCATTAAGGTGTACTTCCTTCCACTGAAACTAAGAGGAGAAACAGGTCCAAACAGGTCCATGTGAAGTAGTTGAAGTACTCTGGTTGTGGTTGTGCTCTGGACATTCTTAAAGGAAGTCTTGGGTTGTTTACCCTTCTGGCATGAACCACAAACCTGATTCTTCTTGAACACTTCATTAGGAAGACCTCGAATGATACCTTTTCTGGCAATCTTATTCAGTGTTTTGAAGTTGAGATGACACAATCTCTTGTGCCAAATCCAGCTATTCTCTGCAGATCCTTTAGCAACTAGGCAAGCATTTCTTGGGCAACTGTTAAAATCTGCAAGATAAATGTTACCCTTCCTCAAGCCTATTAGCAAAATATCATTATAATCAGAAGAGAAAACAGTGCATGAATCACTAGAAAACTTCACTGAGAATCCCTTGTCACAGAATTGAGATACTGAAAGCAGATTATGCTTGAGTCCTTCTACATAGTAAACTTCTTCTACAGAAACTCCATTAAAGGTCAACTTTCCAACTCCTCTGGTGACTCCATAGTTGTTGTCACCAAACATCACTCTTGGTCCATACAATGGCTTGAAATCTTGGAGATTATCCTTTTGGAAGGTCATGTGCTTGGAACATCCACTATCAATGTACCAGACATGGTTACTTGAAAATCCTTTCTCCAATGGACTCTTATCTACCTGCAGAGAGATCAATTAGGTCCCCTACTAGTGCTGGGTCCTGATTGGTTAGTTGCAGGTTTTGTAGGAATCCATAGATAAAGATCATCCCTTGATGGATGAGGAGATCTTATCTTCCTTCCAAATCTATCTACCAGCACATGTCCTCTTACAATGACATATTGAGCTACTGGTCTGATAAGGACACCTTTCCTATAGACAGGTCTGGTGTACCTTTTCTCAAATTTGGCCTTTGGAATGGCCTGCCTCAAAGACATGGTCTTAAAGGTCTGGTTGTAAGGGTACATCCTAGACGAACCATCTCTGGTGTCATAACTACCCAAATCAGTTAGTTTTCTATAGATGGGTCTGGAAGACCTCCTCTGGTTCTGATAATTAGACTTGCTCTGGTGATTATAGTTCCTTTGAGTATACCTATTCTGGAATTGATTCCTCTGAGAAAATTGTCTCTGGGGTACCTGGTTCTGTTGAACATTGTTCCTTCTCTGGTAGTTGTTACTCTGATTGGTATTCCCCTTTCTTGAGTGTTTCCTTTGAGGTCCCCTAATCTGTTTAGGTTCCCTTTGAGGATTTCTCTGGGGTCCTCCAATTTGAGTAATTTCTACTCCTTGAGACTCATTGTTCACAGAACCATCAATCTTTAATGGTTTCCCTTGTTGACACTTATTCTCTAGCATCTTCTCTTCCAGAACAGTCAACTCTTCTGGACCATTTGTTATGTGATTAACAGAGTGATTCCTTTTCCAATCAGGATTGTGAACCACCTTGTAACCATTACCAGTTAAGTCTTTATCATTCCAGATTTCTACCAATTTACCAGCTCTTACAGACTTGTCTTTATTATAAAGGTATTTATGAGTTTTAGTGGTAATTCCAGAATATCCTAAACCACTCTTATCACAAATGCGCTGAGAAGACTCTGATATGATAGATACAACAGATGGTATCTTAGGAGCTTCTCTGGGCATAGGTATCTCCTCTATGCTGTGAGCAACTTGTTTTCCCTTGATAAGAGTCTGGTATTTAGCTCTGAGTTCATTGATCTCATCTTCTTGAGAATCCTTTTCTTTCATGAGTTGATCTACCAGAGTATAACTTTCTGTGATCTTATCCTGAAGTTCAGAGACTTCTTTGGAATGATCTTTCATGAGTTCTCTGGTGGATTTATGCTCATGAGAGAGAGAGATTGAACTTCAGCTCTGAGCCTACCATTCTCTTTCTCAAGTTTTTGACAGAGTTGGACACAATTTTGGAGATCTGATAGCATTTGTTGCATATCAGACTCTCTGGAGTTACCAGATGAATTAGAGGATTCAGTACATTTGGAATTTGATAAAACTAGAGTAGTTTCATTTACCTCAGTGATGTCTGCCATAAGACACACATCATCATCTGATCCAAAGTCAGAAGAAGAGGAACTGGAACTAGTATCCTCCTCCTCTGCTTCTGCCAGCAATGCTCTCTTATCTGCATATCTCCTATCTCTCTTGATTCTTTTCTCTTCTCTTTCCCTAGGAGTGAGTTGAGGACAATCATAACTATAGTGACCAGTCTTGTTGCATGTGTAGCAGGCATTATCTCCTCTGGGACTAGGACTTGGCTCTCTCCTCCTCTGGTTGTAGTCTGATCTGGCAGGACTACTCTCTCTCCTCTGGTAGTCAGGTCTGCCAGAGCTACCATCCCTCCTCTGATAATCTGATCTCCCAGAGTTGCCAGGGTTGTCATCTCTCCTCCTCTCTGGAGTTCTGAATCTGGTCTCCCTTGAGTCTCCAGATGTCTTCTCCTTCTCTGCAGGCTTGAAGGAACTCTTTCTGTCTCTGGAAGATTCCTTCCAATGCCTTTTGTACCTGCCATATTTTGAACTCATTTTATCTAATTTACGAGTTAGAAGTGCTACCTGCTCCTTGAGGCTCAAGTCATCTGCAGTAGACTCCTTTGGCTTGACATCAGGCTTGATAGTTGAAGAGAATGCAACACCTTTCTGGCCAGAAGAGGAAACCTCTTCTGTTTGATCCTCCTCTTGAAGATCATACTCATATGCTTTGAGGTCAGACAACAGAAGATGATGATCCAGAGTATTGAGATCCTTGTTGTCCTTGATCACAGTGACTTTAATTCTCCACCTGCTTGTTAGTGAACGCAATATTTTACTATTAATTTCCTTTTCAGAGTAGGTCTTACCTAAGGCACTAGCCTTGTTCAGGAGGTTTGTGAGACGCATGTCCAGCTGGTCAATGGTCTCGTCTGGTTTCATCTTGAAGGTATCAAACGATTGTTGAACAGCTTGGAGTTTGTTATCTTTGATCTTCTCTGTTCCCTCACAGAGTAACGCCAGTTTGTCCCACATCTCCTTGGCAGTGGCACACGTTCTGACCTTTTCAATCACCTCTTTGGTAAGTGTGTTGATGATCTCTGTTCTTGCCACCTGGTCCAAGTTGTAGAGCTTTCTTTCATCATTGTCAAGCTCATCTTTCTTTTTTAGGATTCGTTGCCTGGGGACTCTATCCTCTGCAGCTTTTTGGGCAGCTTCACTAGTTTCTTCTCTGGACTCTGACCTGCCACTATCAATAGGAGTCCAGTAAAATTTGATGGGGCCACTTTCAACCACATCTAACATGCGATGGTGAATAGCTCCAAGATGATTGCTCATCATGAAACTCCAGTGGCTGTAATCCTCAAAAGAGAATTCTGGGAGCTTACGGCTCTTGTAAGAAGATTTTGCAGACATTTTAATAAGAAATTTAGGGAAATAACAAGAACTTGAACAAAAGCACTAAAGAGCAATGGATCTGCCCGGTGACCACCAAAAGCTTTACAAAGCAGTGGTCGTTGGACACACTGCTCTGATACCACTTGTTGGTCCCACTAGTTAGATTAATTGCGGAAGCTTAAGTTAAAATGTCTTTCAAAGTCTTTAACAAGAGAGTAATAATCGAAGGAACAATAAGTAAATTAAAGCAATAAAGAACATAAGGTATATAGTGGTTCGGATTGAATATCCTACGTCCACTCTCCCTTATAACCAAGGGGTCTCACTATCAACCAACTCACAAACTTACTTACTGGAATTGGGAAGTACCAGTTCCTTCTTACAACCTCTTTAGATTTGACTTCAATCTAAAGATCAACCAGCCAACAACCTTGTCTAATAGATGAACAGGTTGTGGTTTCAATAACTCCTTTAGAGTAGATAAATATTATGAACAGTAAGAGTGCTTGGTATGAATATCAAAAGCTTGGATCACTTATGCACGTGTAGAGTCTCTAGAGCTTTTTCTTGAACTGCACTCTTGTATATATAGAGGGGATTAGGGCTAGCCGTTGGAGGGCTAATCCAATCAGATCCTCTATATAAGGAAGCCTCAATCAATCAATTCCCTAATTGATTGATTGGGTTGGTGGGATCCTTGGATTGATTATCTTCCAATCCTGATCTTGTTGACTTGATTTGAATCACCAACGGTCAATTGCTTCCTCTGCCTAACTCTGATTCTCTCCAGAGAAGGCAAGACCAGACACCAGGCAACCTCGGTGTCTTCTGGTCCTAATCTGGTGAACAACCAGAATACTCAGTAGAATCAGGGGATCAAACTGAGCATCTTTTGTTCCACCAGACTCGTCTGGTCCGGACTCGTCTGGTCTGGGGAAGGTTCTCTGCCTCTGGTCAATCTCATCTGGTGAAGTCTTCTGGTGGAGTCCTCTGGTGAAGTCCTCTGGAGAGGTCTTCTGGTGACTCTTCTGGTGAAGTCTTCTGGTCTGGCAGTTCCCCCTAGACTAAGTCCTAATCTAGATCATCATCTGGCTAACAGGTCCAGATGGTCCTATTACATCTTCTGGTTTGTTTTAACTCATCAAAACTAACAACTTTTATCCTAACAGGACGCAATTGCCTATGCCCGGGCATGCCACAAATGCCAAATTCTAGGGCCGAACATCAAGCTATCCCCAGAGCAGTTGACGTCGATGTATAGTCCTTGACCTTTTGCACAGTGGGGTATTGACTTAATAGGTCCAATGCCCACTACGCCGGGTGGCCGCAAATTCACAGTGGTAGCAGTGGATTACTTCACGAAATGGGCTGAAGCAGAACCCCTCAACAAGATTGACCACTCACATATCATCAGATTCATTTGGAAAAATATAATATGTCGTTTCGGGCTTCCTCAAGTGATCATATCTGAAAATGGAAAATAATTTGAGGGTGTCGAGCTGATTCAATTTTGTGAAAAGTGGAAGATCAAGAAACTCTTTTCCACCCCGTACCACCCACAAACGAATGGTCAAGTTGAGGCAGCTAACAAAATCCTGAAGCATACCATCAAAGCTAAACTTGATGAGAAGAAAGAAAAGTGGGCCGCCGAGCTCCCAGATGTGTTATGTGCATACCGAACGACATACAGAAATTCCATGGGCGAGACCCCTTCGCTTTGGCGTTCGGCACCGAAGTAGTCATACCATCTGAAGCCGCCGTCCCAAGTCACAGAACTACCCAAACAATTATTGAAGATAACAACATTGCTCGGAGGGTGGACCTTGACATGCTAGAAGAAAGAAGACTTGCGTCCGAACACAAAAATGCCGCCTACAAGCAAAAATCTGAGAAATTTTTCAACTCTAAAGTCAAGGCGAGACAGTTCAAGGTCGGGGATCTAGTACTGAAGAAGATTCAAGGCCCTAAAGGGGTATTTGGTCCGAACTGGGAGGGCCTATTTAGGGTGTCTAGGTGGCTCACAAAAGGAGCATATGAGCTCGAACACCCAGACGGCACTCCAGACCAATACCCCTGGAATGCGGTACACTTGAAAAAGTACTATCAGTAGTTTATTGTATTAGGAAAATCACGTAATTGAATGAAGGACTGTCAAGTCTAAGTTTTTATTTTTCCTAAAAATTTCTCAATTAGTGGTCGTCCAAATTTTTTCTCAAGTATGGTTTGCCTAAATGGCCGACCCACCAATGCTTAGTATAGGGTAAGCAGACTTTGCGGTCGGCTTACCACCAAAATCTAAGTCAAATGCGTAGGCTGATTACAAATGATCAGCCCACCACACTTAGTACAGGATGGACAGACCTCACATGGTCGACCTATCCCAAAATCTAAGTTCAAAGTGTGGGCTCACTCAAGGAATCGACCCACCACACTTAGTGCAGGATGGACTTATTTCTAATGATCGGTCTATCATCTAAATCTAAGCTCAAAACAAACAAATAAAAATGCAAAACATAAACACTAAAGGAGAACAACAGATTTCATTAATGAAAAGGGCCAGAGCCAACTACATCAGGTTCAACAACATTAATGAAAAGGGCCAGAGCCAACTACATCAGGCTCAACAACAAAAAGACGGTCGAAGTCGTTTTCAACATTTCCTAACAATAGAAATATGGTCAAGCCAATCATACCAGGTCCTGCCTGGTTCCAACATCTACATCTATGCCGAGTTGGTTGTCCACAAGCAGGGAGGATACCTCATCGTCATCGGGGATGTCTTGGTCAGGCAGAAGCAGTTTCGATCGATCAGGATACCAAGAGAGACTAACTCCGTGCACAGTCTCCAATCCAGAATGCAAAGGTAAAAACTCGCATGAATGGGATGCTTCCCAGCATAATCCTTGAGGAAAGCCTTAAAGAAAGTAGAATCAAGCTGAGCTTTTTTCGCATCCCGGATAGCTTCAGCATATGCCATGTAGTAGCAAAAATCCGCAAAAAACTCAGGTTTCTTCGCGGGGTCATCAGTGTCTAACTCCTCCAATTTTTCTTTAGCCTTAGACAACTCCTTCTAGACAGTCTCAAGATCATGGTTGAGTTTTTTTTACTATAGCCTCTAACGACACCACTCGAGATACTGCATCATCTTTCTCTCTGGCGACCTCCTCAACCCGAGTGGCCATCGCCTCTTTTTCTATCACGGCTGTCTCAACCCGAGCAAAAAACTCATCTTTATCCTTCGTGACCGTCTCGACCTGCAAGGCTAACTCTTTTTTCTCCTTCAAGAGGGAAGCAATCTCGCCCTCCAATGTTGCCAATCTATCCTCCAGCATCTTCTTCTCTTCTCTCTCTTTAACAAGTTGTGATTCCGACTCCCGGAGCTGAGAAAGTCTAAAATAATGCTGACTCTCTGCCCGATGGAACATGGATAGAGTCTTGCTAGCGAAGGCACTAGCTGCTGGAAAGGCATCGTCCGGGCAACGATCGGCAATATCCTCCAGTTCCGCAATCCAAGCTGTTGGAACAGAGTTCAATGACCTATTAAGGTGGTCCAGCATCTCCGTAAAAGAGTCAGGATTGCGGGAGGACATGTAGTCCAAGATCAGTGACGGACGGCCAGGGTCTTCTCTAACCAACCTACATAAAGGAAAAAAATTATATATTTAGACAAAGTATCTAAGTAGCAAGAGAATATTCGTGCATCTGTGTAACAATAGAAGGCATACATATTTGAGAATCTTACTTTTGAAATTTAGCCATGTCACATCCAAAGTAGGTACGATCAAAGGCGTCCTTGGTAGGGTCGGCTCGGGGGGCAAGCCGTGGCCGATCATTGTCGGGCGTTGGGAGATCAGTCAGATCAACAAGTGACCAGCTCAAAGCCTTCCACTGGTGCCCGACCTCCCCGGTATCCTCCCGAACTCTCTTCTTCCCCAAAATTGGGGATGATGTGCTAATCCCGGGCGATCCCCCATGGTCCGGTCCTACCATATGCTGATCAGAGCCACCCCTACCGGCCTCTTTCTCAGCTGAAGTATCTTGCAGGATGATCAGCCTGGACTCGAGGGTTGACGGCTTCTCACGAGAAGCTCCTTTCTTTTTCTTCTTTGTCGCACCTCCAAGCATGGCTAACATTTTAGGAATTTTGATCTGGAGAGCAGGAGGACAATCTTGATAAGTGGGGAATTCTGAACCTGAAAGGCCAAACTCCATAAGGTGTCTCAGAAATCTGAAGAGACGTGCATTCAATCGAAACTCAGGAGTATTCAATACGGACTGATCTCGTTCACTGAGTGGCAACTGCAAAATCTTCCCACGGACTACCAAGAAATCAAAATTGTGATCATCTCCGGTAGGAAAATCATAACCTGCAAAAACAACAAAGGAAATTAGATCAGTACATATTTCCAATACAAATTGAAAATTCTTACTTGGTTCCTTCAGACGTGGCTCAGTGGGAATATCTACTTCAGCCCCAACAGATGTGGTCTTCCAAGCCCCACTCACAAAGAACCATCTATCCCAATAAAGATGAGATTTGTTTGGCAAACCGCTAATAAACTTAGCCCCTCTGGACTGAAGGTACACATCACCAAACCAATTTTTCTCACCAATAATCTTCAACATACTAGTTATCTCCTCCGGGTTTGGCAAGCGGTAAAGGCCGTGGAGACCAAATAGGTTCATCACACTCAATATCTGCAACCATCCATTCGGATGGATTTGGAGCGGCGATAAACCCCAAAAGTTAAGAAGACGGGAGATCGCTGGGTGTAGGGGAAAACGAAGGTCAGTCTGCATTATGGAGAAACTAATAGCAACCATCCCCTCGGGAGGCTGGTTCGCCCGCGGTTCCGGTACAAAGAGGTCAACATCCTGAGGAACATCCCACTTCAGTCTCCATGTAGCCAGTTTACTAGCAGTAACTACACTTTTACACCCTGACATCCACCAATCATTCTCGGTAGGGGTGGCACGTCGAATTGTTTCAGGATCCAGAGGGGGCAGTATGTACGGGTGTGTCTCAAGATAATCAACAAAATCAAAGGTTAAAGGTACCCCAGCTAACCCATCCACATACTCCTCCCATATTCTGTATGCTATCTCAAATTTCTGTTTAGAAGTGGATCTTCTTTTTGACCCCTCCTCAAGACTACCTTTTTCAAGCTCCCCCACACTCTCAATTTCCGCTTCACATTCAACAGAAAGATCACCCGCTTTATCTTCTTCCATAATATCATCTAAAGGCTCCCCAACATCACTACTTTAACAATCATCACTTACCCCTTGTCTATCAACAAAACATCGGGCAGTGGGAAAGCATGTTCCTAAACCATCATCATCAATAGGACAATATTTTCCATAAATCATCCTAGGCCAAAAAATACTACCGGAACTACTCTCACCAAAAGATAAATGACGACTAACACCACCGTGCTCAAGTGCACAACCGCCACGCGCTGCACCCCTGCTTAGTGCACTCGCACCCGGCATCAAGCCCCGACGCACAGTGCCCCAACCCGCCATGGCCGCACCCCCAGCCCCCACCTCGTGGCTGCGCGGCCCAGTACCACCGCCTTCATTTCATCCCCTTCTCCGTGAACTACCGCCTCCTCTATACCGTGTCATTTAAAGAAAAACTGAAGAAAATATTGAAGACAGCAAAAGGAAATTTTGTTCTCACCTACAAAGCCGCCGACTGCTGTGTTTTTTGAGGAAGAAAAAATTTCAGTCTCAAGGGAAGGATACGGTTTCCCTCTCTTTTGTGAAAATAATTGAAGAATTAATGAAAAAAGGAGAAATTTTTACTTACCCACTAGAAGCTGCCGCTGTCGCGGCCTACGGTGTGGAGGAGATGAAGAAAGAAAACAAGGAATTGTGCTCACCCCCAAAGCTATCTACCGTTTCTTTGGAGAAGAAGAGGAGAGGATTTTGAGTTTTCAAGGTGGAATAGGGTTTTCCCTAATTTTTTGAAGAAATTTGAGTTTATGATTTCAAAATTGAAAGCCTCCAAATCAAGCTGAAAAGAACCAAGGAACTTTCTAGATGGAGGGGTGCTAAATCGTCGTTTAAAGAAAAAAGAAGGGGGTGGGGGAAGGACTGCCAAATTGGCCTCTTTTTTGCTGCTGTTTGTTTTATTGCCCAAGACAGCCAAATTCCTAGGTCGGCCACATAACATGCCAATTCGGCCAATCAAAAAAATATTAGAGGAAAGGTCTGGCCAGATCGGCCACTTTTTAAAATAGCAGCACAGTCCCAGGTCGGTCAAATCCCAGATCGGCCAATCTAAAAAATGTGGGGAAGGTTTAGACCAGATCGGCCTCCTTTTATTACTGCTGCTAGTATTTCTCAGTCGGCCGTAATGGTCATGATGCCCAGGTAGGCCTCTTAAAAAAAATGAGGGGAGGAAATTGTTGCTCGGCCATAGTGGCCATTTTTGTTGTTGGTTTATTTTTGCAAAGGCCCAGGTCATCCACTTTAGATTTAGGCCAGATCGGCTACTTTAAATAAAGGCCAAGTCGGCCCAATTCCCTGATCGACCATTTTTCTCTTGGGCTAAGTCAGCTCATTTGCTATTTTTTGGGCCCCTTCTAGCTAACCCAGGTCGGCCACTTTTTAATAGTGGCATGGCAATCCCAAATCAGGCCATTTTTAGTTATGACAAGGCCACTTTTGGTCGGCCAACTAAAAAAAAATAATTATTTTATTTTTTCTGTCACACAATAGGTCGCCCTATCAAGTGCTATGTTCCCGAAGATTCAAGTTTATAAAGCACGAATTCTAGTCCCTCTCCTACTACACATAAGAGACAGACTGGGGGGCAAATGTTGTGACCATATTGTTGGGTTTTAGAGGCACGAACACCACGTTCGGCGCAGCGGAAGAATACAATTCACCAACAACGAATCTGAAACACGGTTGTATAACGTAAACATAAAGGATAAATAACACTTATATAAATCCTTACAGCGATTTGTACGCGGAATCCTCAACTATGGTATCCACGTAATGGCTTTCTACCAACCCGCACCGATATGCCAGCGTTTAATCTCGAGACGAATTTGCTAGGAAAATTCCGACTAGAGATTTTATGGAGAAATTATATTTCTTGTATCACTTTCTGAATTCCCATAAGACTCATATTTATAGGGATTAACTTGGCTTAATTCCTAAGCAAGATATCGGGCCTAGCCCGTAATATAATCTCTACGGATTATATTTCCCTAGATATGTTCTTACGAATAATATCTTTACCATATCTATTATTCTTGTATAATAATATTCCAAATATTATTATTGGAATTTAATATTTAATTAAATCTAATTTAATTAAATAATAATAATAATTAATTCTAAATATAATTATTATTGTATTCTCCATAAATTAAATATTATATCAAATACAATATTTAATCAACCAACTAATAATTGGTAAATTGCCATTACTTATTGTGTGACCCATAGGCCCTCGTATATCGAGCGATTAGTCAAACTAACGGTCTTAATTGAACCCTAGACAATAAATCAGACATTTCTCAATATACGAGGTACATTGCGAGAAAATCTGCAACTACCTGTAATACTGTAGGCTATTGTGATATCTTCCTTTCATTCGCGAATAACCGATTAAGTCTTGAACATGATGAAGTGTCTATTCAAATAACTTAATCATATTATCTCAAATCACTAATTGATCAAGTATATCACACTTAGCCACAAAGTCTAAGTTGATGTGTGTCGGCCGACGACTTAGATCCAAGCATGATGAGAAGGCGAGTATTCTCTCTAAATCCACATTGAGGAATGAATCCTATTCTTGGCTCAACTACCACGCACATGCATTTCGTGATGAATCCAATCCATGCCATATCTACCCGTGGAAGGGTGCAAGCGTCGGTCATGGTCAAAGTTCATCACTCCACACATGTTGTGCGTATTGACCTCAAGTCAGAGAGAGTATCACATGGCTCCCACTAACCGAGACACCCGTAGATACATTATGTGGAATTACATCAAACAGTTTCTCGGATGGGTATACCAATACCCTCTAAGGTATATGTGCATCCATCATGAGATACCCAGTATCTCGTAGTAAGTGAGATCTTACTACACTCTCTAAGAGTATGATGCAGATCGCACACCAATCTCAATTGCATCACCAATATCTCATTCTTGATGATCCTTGATCGGGGCTATTTGAGAATCATACTTAAGTCTTCTGAGTACTCACTCACTCAATGACAGTAGTGATTCATGGGAACATAAATAAGAATATATGCAAACAATCAAACATCATATTCAGATAAGTGTAACGCCATACATTTAATATTAAACCAATAATAACATTAAACCAAATCTAAATATTATCTTAGTATTATATCCTTTCGATGGATTGTCTCTAGGACACTAACACTAACAATCTCCCACTTGGACTAGAGCCAATCACCTACATGTCTAACCCCTAGACTATCAAATGTCTAGTGTGTACATGAACAGTGAAAAGGATTTGCAAGATTATCCTTTATGGGAAATGTTTTAATTTCATTTCTCCTATCGATATGATCTCTCGGATCAAATGATAATGCCTCCGTACATACTTATTTCTGTTATCAGATCTCGATTCCTTTGCTCATGCAATTGCACCAATGTTGTCACAATACGACTCTATTTGACAACTGGCACTCAGAACTACCCCTAGTTCTCTCAAGAACCTTAAAATCCAGAATGCCTCAAAGGCTTCTGATACAACAATGTACTTAGCTTCGGTTGTTGAATCTGCGGTCAGATCTTGCTTGGAACTATTCCAACTTACCGCCTCATCATTGAGATTGAAAATATAATTTGACTGTGATTTGTAATCTTCACAGTCTGACAGGAAACTCGCATCAGCATAGTCCGTAAGCACTAGCTCTGACTGGCAACCGTAGATAAAAAATGTTTTTTTAGTACGCCTGAGGTACTTCATAACATTCTTGACAGCAATCCGGTGAGACTCACCTGGATTATGCTGGTATGTACCAGTGATATTGACAGCGTAGGCCATATCTGGCCTCGTGCAAGTCATGGCGTACATGATGGAACCCAACTGCAGATGCATATGGAACGTCCTTCATGTGCTCGACATCAGCTTCGCTAGAAGGACAATCCTTCTTCGACAGCTTTATTCCATGATATGCCGGTAGAGATCCTCTCTTAGAGTTCTCTATCGCAAAACACTTCAACACCTAATCTACGTAGGTGGATTGTGACAACCCTACCATCTTCTTGGATCTATCCCTATGGATCTTGATCCCTAAGATGTAGCTTGCCTCACCAAGATCCTTCATCATGAAGGTCATTGATAACCAATCTTTCACGGACTGTATTAGCGGGATGTTATTTCCTATAATCAATATGTCATCGACATATACGACTACAAAGACAATACTCTTCCCACTGTGTTTACGATAAACGCAAGGATCTTCCAAATTTCAGATGAAGTCAAAATATTTGAAAGCTTCATCAAATTGGATATTCCAACTCCTAGAAGCTTGCTTCAATCCATAGATGGATCATTTAAACTTGCACACAAGATTAGATTTTGGCTTAGATATAAAACCCTCCGGTTGAGTCACAAACACTTCCTTATCAATGTTACCATTGAGGAAAGCTGTTTTGACGTCCATCTACCAAAACTCATAATCGTGGTGTGCTGCTATCGCAAGTAAAATTCGAATGGACTTGATCTTAGCAATTGACGAGAAAGTCTTATCATAATCAACACCTCGTGTTGACTATAACCTTTCGCCACCAACCTATCTTTATAGGTTTGTACTTTGCTATTTGTATCGGTCTTACGCTTGAAGACTCACTTGCAACCTATGGGTCTAACCCCTTCCTGGAAACTCAATTAAGTCCTAGACTTAATTGGTGTACATCGAGTCCATTTCGGATTTCATGGCTTCATGCCACTTCTCTGAGTCAACATCTAATGTTGCTTCAGTATAAGTTCTAGGTTCGTCTTTATCCGGGATCTCCACATCATCATGTTCTTCCACGAGGAACCTATAATACCTAGTGGGTGGATTAAGAATCCTAGTCGACTTATGGAGTTGTGGTTGTGCAGGTTGTACATTCTGATTGTGAAAATTTTGTGGTGCAGCGACTTCATCGTTGACCGGAGAGTCCTCAAGAGCGACATTTTCAAATGCCTCTTGGGCGGGAGTTTGAACTATGTTATTCTCATTCAGCCCACTTGGAGGTTGTTGCGAAAGCAATGCAACTCCAATTACGCTCCCACTGGCTGAAAGAGGATCACCTAGTGATTAACTTCCACCATGAGAGTCGCTGAATGCTCCCACTGATTCTTTGTCATGTTGCTTTGACAAGACATCAGTCTCTATGTTGATTTGTGGTTCTTGAATTTCTTCAAGTTCTATCTTCTTACGGCTTTGTTCCTTATAGACATACTCGTCTTCTAGGAACTTAGCTTGCCTAGAAACAATCATTGTTTGTTTCTCCGGTAGATAGAAGTGATATCCTCTTGTCTCCTTAGGATATCCCACAAAATAACCATTTTCACATTCGGATTCCAACTTATCAGTTAGCATTTTCTTCACAACTGCGGGGCAACCCCATATTCTAATGTGTAGAAAAATAGCATCTTGTCGTGCTATAGCTCGTATGGAGTCTGCTCAACTGATTTGGACGGAATCTTATTCAGAATGGAGATTGAGGTTTGTAATGCGTATCCCCATAAGAATGTTGGAAGAGAGAAAAACTCATCATGGACCTTACCATGTCTAACAAGGTTCGGTTTCTCTTTTCGGACACACCGTCCATATGAGGTGTTCCAGGAGGAGTCCATTGTTACTGGTTCCCACGAAGCTTTAAGTAATCCATGAATTCATGGCTAAGGTACTCACCTCTTCGATCCAATCGAAGAGTCTTGATACTCTTACCAAGCTGTTTCTCTACTTCTGCCTTGTACCCCTTGAACTTCTCATACAATTCGGATTTTTGTTTCATTAGATACATGTATCCGTACCTTGAGTAATCGTCGATAAAGGTGATGAAGTAGTCAAATTGATCCTTAGCTAGAGTGGGCAATGATCCACAAACAACGATGTGAATCAACTCTAGAACTTCTTTGGCACGCACCCCTTTCCCGGAAAAGGTTTTATTGATCATCTTGCCCATGTGACAAGATTCGCAATTACCATTAGACTCTAAGTCAAATGAGGTTAACTAGTCCAACTTTCTCAACCTTGCGATTCTTTTCTCGTTTGCATGATCAAATCTACAATGCCACAAGCAAGTTGGGTTTCATGATTACTAAACTTGAGTCATCCTACTTTGTATATTAAGAACATCATGTGCATAACTCAACAAATGCCTAGCAGTTTGAACTATTAGTGAACATGTTTATCTTAATAACAACTATACTTGTTCTAGCAACTAAAACACCTTGTGTTTTTCTTCTCGCTTGCTAGAACCTTACAGTCCTTCTTCCAATGCCCCTTTCCATTGCAGTGGGTATACATCCTTATTAACCCGCTCTTACTTTTGAACTCCACCTTTCGCCTTCAGGAAGTTGGGCTTGGATCCCACTCAGCCTTACTCCTTCGCTTCTTCTTACCTTTCGGGTCAGAAGAAATAGAAGGACTCACCATGAGCACAAGCTTTTCCTCAGCAGTGAAAAACTCAAAAGTCTTAAGCATGTTATGAGACTCCAACATTTTTGCTTCCGTCTTCTTCATATTAAATTTACTACGAAACTAGAATATGAATCGGGAAGCGACTTGAGGGTAGCACATGAGGTAAAATCTTTCCTCCTTTTGCTAATCGGCATCTGAACAGATCTCTCATCACTTCATAAATCTCAAACGAGATCTAGAATCATAGAGATCCTTCAGACGCTTAAACATCTCGAAGGGATCCATTTTCTCATGTTGCCTTTGCAATTTGAAAGTCATGCCGAGCAATCATAACATAGAACTGGGAAGCATCATCTTGATGCTTCTTCTGAGTTACAACGTCAAACGTGGCAACCTCAACTGAACCAGTCTCGGGGTAAAGGGATTATCGTGTCCAACACGTACTCAATCTTTTCTTGCCTTAGCACCAAACGCACGTTTCAGTGCCAGTCCAGAAAATTTGGCCCAGCCAATTTGTTCGTTTCCAAAACATTTCTCAATGACAAGTTATTCCTTTCAACAATTCTAGAGAAATAAATTAAAACGGGAATTAAACACATAATTCCTATGATCAATATTCAGCAATCAAAATAAACATTGCCCTTTATTTTATTTTGTCTCCATTATTTTCACATACTCAATGACCTCATCGGAAGAGTACGAATTTATATCTAATATAAATTGTAATGGACTAGGATCCACATTCCTACTATTACAATGACTGCTTGGGCTGAACATAGGGCTGTAAATAAGTCGAGCCGAGCCGAACGCACGAGTGTTCAAGCTTGTTTGAAAAATTATCGAGCTTTGATATTCATGTTTGAGCTTGTTTGATAATTATTCGAGTCGAGCTCGAACGAGATTTAATCGAGCCGAACACGAGTCGAGCTCGAGTAGTTTGATATTTTTACACATGTTTTATCTTTTTTTAGTTATCGAGCTCGAGTTCGAGCCGAGCTTTATAATGTTCCGAACATAAATTTGTGTTCAAGCTTGTTTGATTTCTATTTCGAACCGAGCTCAAACGAGCTTTTATCGAACGATCTCGAATCGAGTATCGAATAGCTTGGTTTGATTTTCAGCCCTAGCTGAACATTGCAACAACAAAACTGGTAGGTCTCTAAACCAATTGTCTCACGCAATTCCTAGTTGATTGAACCTAGTTCAATCGGATGTCACCTAATTCTCGTTTCCCTGCTTGGGCTGGTGAAACAGAAATAAGTTGGTTTACAACCATTAAGCGGCGACAAACATGTCCCTATAAAAGTCCCGTTAGATGTAGATCCGAGCAAAAGACTTGGGCCTTAAATACTCATTGGAACGAAATCTCCGGTTTACTTTTAATTTTAATGGAAGACATCATTCAATTTAATGAAAAATCATATTTTAGTGAGGATCATTTTAAAGGCGGGATATTAATTGTTTAATCGAGATCCAACATGTTAACTACATCATATTTGAGCAATTATTGAGCGCCGCCTACCCAAACATAATAAGTGCGGACAAACATATACCCAAACATTTAATACGGTCCGACAAATATTGGGTGCCGCCTACCCAAACAATTTATGCGGGCTATATAACTAATAATGTAAATATCGATTCACATAAGCAGTTATACAAGTGGGGAGCAACTAATCAAGTTCTCATGCTTTATTTCAAAAAGTTACATTTGCATAAATAAAACATCTAATAAATATTTAGCACATAAATCAAATAAACGTGCTTAACAATAATTATTCATAGATAAAATATTGTTAAAATTAGAAACATCAACAAGCTCCAAGCCTTTGATCAATTTCTAAAGTCATTTTCAAAATTATTTTGCCCTAAATTTCAAATTATCAATATTTGGTCCAACCAAACATGACTCATTTTCCATTTTCCAAAAAATGAAAGAATTTGGTCCAACCAAACAGCCCCTTATTTTAATATTAGAATTTAAAAAAAAAAAAGTTAAACAAATGATGTTTAATTTTTAATTTTCAGAATTTTATAAAATTCAATACGCCGCCCACTCTGCCACGGCGAACTACCAATGCCGCCAGATGCCTCCCTTTGGCCGAGAGACCCTAGCCGCTGGCAGCAACGGAACCGAACGGAACTGATGCAATCTCAGACACGCTGCCATCTGTCCGATCAATTTGTGGTGACTTTAAAGGCATGAATGAATCACCTAAAACCGTCCTTTCAAGTCGCTCGCAAGTCCGATTCCGCGGAGATCCTCTCGAAAGCAGGATCAACGCCGGCGCATTTGACAGTAGAGAGATGGCGCTTGCCTAGCAAGCGCTCTCTTCGACGTGTGGCAGGGTCGCGCTCGATAACCCACCCCCTGTCCGGAACTATCTGAGAAAGAGGGGCGTGCGAGATTCCAAGTTAGGCAGAAACTATTCTGCCATCTTTTCCTTTTTTTTTTTTTACTCTTAGTCAAAATACACGGCCAAACTATATCCCTTTCGAGAAACCAACTTTAGTTATAAAATCTAATTTTATAAAAAAAAAAACTCCGAAAGGCGTGAAGAATTATCTTCCCTGAAAGCAATTATGTGCGAATAAAATAATTTTCCATGAAAAACAATAATTCAGCAAACGAAATCTCTGATTTCCAAAACCAGATTTCATGGGCAAAATTAATTTCGAAAGACACATATATTTTACTTACAAATAATATACAACTATTATACAACAATAAAAGAGTCTAAGCTTTGATACCACTGTTGGGTTTTAGAGGCACGAGCACTATGTTTGGCGTAGCGGAAGAATACAATTCACCAACAACGAATCTGAAACACGGTTGTATAACGTAAACATAAAGGACAAATAACACGTATATAAATCCTTACAGCGATTTGTACGCGGAATCCTCAACTATGGTATCCACGTAACGGCTTTCTACCAACCCGCACAGATATGCCAGCGTTGAATCTCGAGACGAATTTGCTGGGAAAATTTCGACTAGAGATTTTATGGAGAAATTATATTTATTGTATCACTTTCGGAATTCCCATAAGACTCATATTTATAGGGATTAACTTGGCTTAATTTCTAAACAAGATATCGGGCCTAGCCCGTAATATAATCCCTACGGATTATATTTCCCTAGATATGTTCCTACGAATAATATCTTTACCATATCTATTATTCTTGTATAATAATATTCCAAATATTATTATTGAGATTTCATATTTAATTAAATCTAATTTAATTAAATAATAATTAATTCCAAATATTATTATTATTATATTCTCCATAAATTAAATATTATATCAAATACAATATTTAATCAACCAACTATAATTGGTAAATTGCCATTACTTGTTGTGTGACTCATAGGCACTCGTATATCGAGCGATTAG
This sequence comes from Ballota nigra, assembly GCA_947034835.1. Lineage (NCBI taxonomy): Eukaryota > Viridiplantae > Streptophyta > Magnoliopsida > Lamiales > Lamiaceae > Ballota > Ballota nigra. The sequence continues at coordinate 27,112,557 of OX344727.1, forward strand.
TCAAACTAACGGTCTTAATTGAACCCTAGACAATAAATCAGACATTTCTCAATATACGAGGTACGTTGCGAGGAAATCTGCAACTACCTGTAATACTGTAGGCTATTGTGATATTTTCCTTTCATTCGCGAATACCCGATTAAGTCTTGAACATGATGAAGTGTCTATTCAAATAACTTAATCATATTATCTCAAATCACTAATTGATCAAGTATATCACACTTAGCCACAAAGTCTAAGTTGATGTGCATCGGCCGACGACTTAGATCCAATTATGATGAGAAGACGAGTATTCTCTCTAAATCCACATTGAGGAATGAATCTCTTTCTTGGCTCAACTACCACGCACATGCATTTCGTGATGAACCCAATCCATGCCATATCTACCCGTGGAAGGGTGCAAGCGACGGTCATGGTCAAAGTTCACCACTCCACACATGTCGTGCGTATTGACCTCAAGTCAGAGGAGTATCACATCGCTCCCACTAACTGAGACACCCGTAGACACATTATGTGGAATTACATCAAACGGTTTCTCGGATGGGTATACCAATACCCTCTAAGGTATCTGTGTTAGGATAAAAATTTGTTAGTTTTGATGAGTTAAAACAAACCAGAAGATGTAATAGGACCATCTGGACCTGTTAGCCAGATGATGACCTAGATTAGGACTTAGTCTAGGGGGAACTGCCAGACCAGAAGACCTCACCAGAAGAGTCACCAGAAGACCCCTCCAGAGGACTTCACCAGAGAAGATCAGACCAGAGGCAGAGGACCTTCCCCAGACCAGACGAGTCCGGACCAGACGAGTCTGGTGGAACAAAAGATGCTCAGTTTGATCCCCTTTTTCTACTGAGTATTCTGGTTGTTCACCAGATAAGGACCAGAAGACACCTAGGTTGCCTGGTGTCTGGTCCTGCCTTCTCTGGAGAGAATCAGAGTTAGGCAATTGGAAGCATTGACCGTTGGTGACTCTAATCAAGTCAAACAAGATTGGATTGAGAAGATATGAAGACAATCAATCAAGATCTCACCAACCCAATCAATCAATTAGGGAATTGATTGATTGAAGCTTCCATATATAGAGGATCTGATTGGATTAGCCTCCCAACGGCTATGTCCCTAATCCCCTCTATATATACTTGAGTGCAGATCAAGAAAAAGCTCTAGAAGTATTCACGCGCATATATCCATACAAAAGCTTGTGATCACTACGCATATTGCACTCACATTTTGTTCTTATTTACTCATCTACTCGTAAGGAGTTTATACACTCAACCTGTTCATCTTGTTAAGATAAGGTTGGAGTGAGTATCTTTAGATCGAAGTTAGATCTAAAGAGTTTGTAAGAAGGTGCTGGTACTTCAGAAATTCCAGTGAGTAAGTTTGTGAGTTGGTTGTTAGTGAGACCCCTTGGTGATAAGGGAGAGTGGACGTAGGATATTTATCCGAACCACTATATATCTTGTGTCTTTTATTGCTTTACTTTAATTATTGTTAATTGCTCTTTTATAAAAGATTTTGGAAAGACATTATTACATAAGCTTCCGCAATTAATCTATCGAGTGGGACCAACAAGTGGTATCAGGAATGATAAAGACTTAACTGGTAATGGTTACAAGGTGGTTCACAATCCTGATTGGAAAAGGAATCACTCTGTTAATCACTTAACTAATGATCCAGAAGAGTTGACTACTCTGGAAGAGAAGATGCTAGAGAATAAGTGTCAAAAAGGGGAACCATTAAAGATTAATGGTTCTGTGAACAATGAGTCCCAAGGAGTAGGAATTACTCAAATTGGAGGACCCCAGAGAAATCCTCAAAGGGAACCTAAACAGATTAGGGGACCTCAAAGGAAACACTCAAAAAGGGGGAATACCAATCAGAGTAATAACTACCAGAGAAGGAACAATGTTCAACAGAACCAGGTACCCCAGAGACAATTTTCTCAGAAAAATCAATTCCAGAATAGGTATACTCAAAGGAACTATAATCACCAGAACAGGTCTAATTATCAGAACCAGAGGAGGTCTTCCAGACCCATCTATAGAAAACCAACTGATCTGGGAAGTTATGATACCAGAGATGGTTCTTCTAGGATGTACCCTTATAACCAGACCTTTAAGACCATGTCTTTGAGGCAGGCCATTCCAAAGGCCAGATTTGAGAAAAGGTACACCAGACCTGTTTATAGGAAAGGTGTCCTTATCAGACCAGTAGCTCAATATGTCATAGTAAGAGGAAATGTACTGGTAGATAGATTTGGAAGGAAGATAAGATCTCCTCATCCATCAAGAGATGATCTTTATCTATGGATTCCTACAAAACCTGCAACTAACCAATCAGGACCCAGCACTAGTAGGGGACCTAATTGATCTCTCTGCAGGTAGATAAGAGTCCATTGGAGAAAGGATTTTCAAGCAACCATGTCTGGTACATTGATAGTGGATGTTCCAAGCACATGACATTCCAGAAGGATAATCTCCAAGATTTCAAGCCATTAAATGGACCAAGAGTGATGTTTGGTGACAACAACTATGGAGTCACCAGAGGAGTTGGAAAGTTGACCTTCAATGGAGTATCTGTAGATGAAGTCTACTACGTAGAAGGACTCAAGCATAATCTGATTTCAGTATCCCAATTCTGTGACAAGGGATACTCAGTGAGGTTTTCTAGTGATTCATGCACTGTTTTCTCTTCTGATTATAATGATATCTTGCTAATAGGCTTGAGGAAGGGTAACATTTATCTTGCAGATTTTAGCAGTTGCCCAAGGAATGCTTGCCTGGTTGCTAAAGGATCTGCAGAGAACAGCTGGATTTGGCACAAGAGATTGTGTCATCTTAACTTCAAAACATTGAACAAGATTGCCAGAAAGGGTCTCATTCGAGGTCTTCCAAATGAAGTGTTTAAGAAGGATCAGGTTTGTGGTTCATGCCAGAAGGGTAAACAACCCAAGACTTCCTTTAAGGATGTCCAGAGCACAACCACAACCAGAGTACTTCAACTACTTCACATGGACCTGTTTGGACCTGTTTCTCCTCTTAGTTTCAGTGGAAGGAAGTACACCTTAGTAATAGTAGATGACTTTTCAAGATACACTTGGGTAGTGTTCTTGTTTAAGAAAAATGAAACTATAACTAAGCTGCCAGAGTTCTTCAAGCAGATTCAGAATGAGCAGAACCAGAGCATAGTCAGGATCAGAAGTGACAAAGGAACAGAGTTTTTGAATTCACATATTGCAGATTATTGCAAGGATCATGGGATTTTTCATGAGACATCTGCTGCCAGAACACCTCAACAAAATGGAGTTGCAGAAAGGAGGAATAGGACTCTCAAAGAAGCTGCAAGAACACTTCTGGCAGAGTACAGCACTCCACAGAGATTCTGGGCAGAGGCCATCAATACAGCTTGTTACACTCAGAATAGGTGCCTGATTGCCCAGAGACACAATAAGACCCCATATGAGGTATGGAAAGGTAAAACCCCATCTGTTTCATATTTTCATGTTTTTGGATGTAAGTGTTTCATCCATGACAATGGGAAATCTAAATTAAGAACCTTTGATGCTAAAGTGGCTGATGGAATATTTTTGGGATATTCCAGCACCAGTAAAGCTTTTAGAGTTTTTAATAAGAATTCACTTTGTGTGGAGGAAACACCTCATGTTGTTTTTGATGAATCTGCTTTTGAGTACAAGGTGGATTCTAAGTCTTCAGATGAGACCCAGAATCAGACTATACCCAGAGTTATCAAGGTCAATCCACCTATTCTTGATTCAGATTCAGATTCAGATGAGGACCCATCTCCTGGTTCTCTGAAGCAGCAGCCTTCACAAGCAGAACCAGAAGAGGTTGGAACTCCTGTAGGGGGAAGCTCTTCTGCAGGTGGTGATAATCACCAAGGTACTGCAGAAGGTGATCACCCAGGCAAGACCACGGGAAGGAGGACCCTAGTTGATCACCCCAATGACCTGATCTTAGGAGATCCAACTAAGGGTGTCCAGACTAGGAGAACTATTAACTTAGCTGCCTTATTCAGTTGCTATGTGTCCTTGATTGAGCCCAAGAACATCAAGGAGGCACTGAAAGATTCAAATTGGATTGTGGCTATGCAGGAGGAATTGAATCAATTCACCAGACAGGATGTTTGGGAGCTGGTAGACAGACCAAGACATCAAAAGGTGATAGGCACTAAGTGGGTTTTCAAAAATAAGAAAGATGAGAATGATGTCATTACTAGGAACAAGGCAAGGCTAGTGGCCCAGGGCTATTCTCAGTCTGAAGGAATAGACTATGATGAGACTTTTGCTCCTGTTGCCAGACTAGAAGCTATCAGATTGTTCTTAGCATATGCTGCTCACATGAAGTTCAAAGTATACCAGATGGATGTGAAATCTGCCTTTCTTAATGGGATTCTCATTGAGGAAGTGTATGTTGAACAACCTCCTGGTTTTGAACAAGGTGACAAGGTGTTTAAGCTTAAGAAAGCTCTTTATGGGCTGAAGCAGGCACCCAGAGCATGGTATGACACTCTATCTCAATTTCTTCTGGACAATGGTTTTACTAAAGGTAAGATTGATAGGACCTTGTTTAGGAAAGAAGAAGGAAAGGACATCCTTCTGGTCCAAATATATGTTGATGACATCATATTTGGATCCCCTAACAAGAAGCTGTGTGAGAAGTTTGGTGAACTCATGCAGGGACAGTTTGAGATGTCCATGATGGGAGAATTGAATTACTTTTTGGGTTTGCAGGTTAAGCAATCAGAGAAGGGAATTTTTATTAATCAAGCTAAGTACACCAGAAACATGTTAGAGAAATTTGGAATAGGATCTAGCAGAGCAGCCAAGATCCCTATGATGACAAATTTCAACATGGATCCAGATGAGTCTGGAGAGAGTGTGGACCAGACTCAGTACAGAGCACTTATTGGTTCTCTTTTGTATCTGACTGCAAGCAGACCAGATATTACTTTTGCTGTAGGAGTTTGTGCCAGATTTCAAGCTAACCCCAAGAAGAGTCACTTGGAAGCAGCTAAGAAAATATTGAAATACCTTAAGGGAACTGTGAATTTAGGATTATGGTATCCTGCAGATGACAACTTAGAATTAAGTGGTTATTCAGATTCAGACTATGGTGGGTGCAGAATAGATAGGAAATCTACAAGTGGAACATGCCAATTTTTAGGGAATAAATTGGTATCCTGGTTTTCCAAGAAGCAGACTTCAGTTGCTACATCAACAACAGAAGCAGAGTACATGGCTGCAGGGAGTTGTTGTTCTCAACTTCTTTGGATTAGTCAACAGCTTAGGGACTACCAGATTAGAGCTAAGGATATTCCTATTTTCTGTGACAGTAATAGTGCCATTGCAATCACCCAGAATCCAGTTCTTCATACCAGATGCAAACATGTTGACATAAGGCATCATTTTATCAGAGATCATGTTGAGAAGGGAGATATAAGGATGTAAAAGATTGCAACAGAGAGGCAGAGGGCAGATATTTTAACCAAGCCTTTGGCTGAGTCCAGATTCAGAGAGTTAGCTTTTGAGTTAGGTTTATTGGATCCAGAGACAGATTTGATTTAGGGGGAACATCAGAGAAGTATCCTTACTTTCTTAATTCTCTTCATAAATTTTCTTTATGCTAACATACCTGCAGATTAGATATATCAGAGAGGGTATACTTCCAGATGAGGTATACACCAGGTGACACTTATCCCAGATGAGGTGCTGAGTCAGAGATATGCCCAACATCTTTACTGACCAGGACCAGATGAGTTCCATCAGAGGAGAAGTATCACCAGACTAGTTGTGGTATCATCTGGTTACAATATCAGGTGACAGGTATGTCTTTTCTACTCTGACCTCTGATCATTGGGATACACTTTTCAAATTAGTAAGTACACTCAAAACCTTTCAACTTCGGAGTGTATTTAAGACTAGGGTATAGGGCCTAGGCAATCATTTCGCTTTTTCTCTTGACTGCCACAAAACCCCTTTATGCCCAGTCCCAATGACTATGCCAACGCACCAGATTAAATCTGTATTTCGCCTTTCATCATGGCCATCGGATTTAATCATTGTGCAAAATGTCAATCAATTCTAAAATTGATTTTGTTTCCTAAATTGAATTTGAAACAACACGCGTTCACACTTCATTTAATTTTCAAGCCACGCGTATTACTCTATTTAAATCAATTTTGTTTTCAATCTGTCCTTTCACGTTTCCATACTATTCGAACCCTAATCTCTCTCTACGAAGCATTTTCTCTCTCTCTCTCTCTCTCTCACAGTTATGGCACCCAAGTGCAATTTCGATCCAGACTATGTCTGCAAGAAACTCAAGTCAGAAATGGTGGTGGACTTCTATTCCACTAAGAATCCGGCCGCTTTGGAGATTTTGGAACTTCTCCGACGTTCTGGGCTGGAGGAGTTGATCTCAAAGGTTCCCAAGGATCTGCGTACCTTGGATGGATATGCTGCACAGTTTCTTATCCGGATGAAGATCCATGAAGACTATATTTCTTCCAAGATTGATTCAGAGGATCTTGTTTTCTCTAAGGCAGACTTCTGTGGTCTTTTTGGTAACCTTTCTGCGGAAGGTGTGGACCCACTGAAGTACAGAGAAGGAGAGGCGTTGGAATCCTTCAAGATGTTTGCCAGAAATTCATGCCAGAATATTACCAAGGGTTTCTTGGACAAGCATCTTAGGCAGAAGTATAAGGTGCTTTTTGATATTGTAGTGAAGATTCTCATGTGTGAGAGCCATAGCACAGATGCCATCTTCGTTGGCAGGCTCTGTGTTATGAGGGCCATTCTGGATGGTGTTCAATGTAACTGGGCTGAGTTCTTCTGGGGGGTGCTGAGGAAGAACAAGGTGAAAATTCTGAAGGAAGAATGCCCCCAGTTGCCAGGAGAGCAACAATTTGTGTTCAATGCTAATGTTTCATTGGGCACAAAACTCACTCTAATTCTGGATTCGATTCTTCCAGAGAAGAAATGGAGACAATCCTGGTGTAAGGGCTTTCATAAGTCCAAGATTATGTTCTCCAAGGATGGTCCTCTCCATGGCCATCCTGATTCTGATGGTGAGCAAGCCATCCCTGCTCCTCCCCTTCAAGCCATTCCCTCACCTGCTAAGGGGCAGAAGCAGCAGCAGCAGCAGAAGACACAGAAGAAAGCTGCTGCAGCAACTGGTTCTTCAGCCGTTGCCTTTTCTGGTTCCTCAGAGGAGGACCAGATCCCTCTTCTTGATGTACTGAAGAAGAAGAGTGAGGTTGCCAAGAAGGCAGGAGCTTCAAAGAGGAAGAGGCCAGAGGAGGCCAAGAAGAAATCTGCCAAGATGCCAAGGACTGGCAGAGGAGCTCCCAAGAAAACCCTTCTGGTGGATGAGCCATCAGAAGAGGAAGAGGAAGAAGATGAAGTGCCTCTTGTGAGGAAATCCAAGGCCAAGAGAGCCCTTCTGCAAGATTCAGACTCTGGATCTGATCTTGGAGAGGCCTTGGAGAAGGCCATTGAGGATGCCACCCAGATGATGGAGGATGCTCCAGAGCCTGTTTTGCCTGCTGGTGTTGACCCAGCAGAGGTAAACCCTTCCTTTCCCTCTTCCTCCCCCATAAATCTTGTTTCCTCTTCTACCTCTCCCCCAGATAACATTCCCCAAACCCCATCTGTCTCTGGTAACCCCATTCTACCACCAGAGCAGACTATTCCAGATACCCCCGTCTATACTCCTTCTACCATTCCTACACAAACACCTTCTCCCCCAAATTTCCAAACACATATCCCCACTAACCCTTCTCCCCCACCTTCTGTATCAGAGGTACCCTTAACCTCCTCTGGTGCAGAAGTCCCCCCTTCAAACACTTCCACCTACCAAATCCCTCCTACCCATTCTGTACCAGATATTCCTTCCTCTTCTGGTGCAGAGCAACCAATCCCCACCACCTCTACTTCACAAAATCCAAACCCTCCCCACACCCATACAGACCAGGACCCAACCATTTCTATGGCTCTGGGATTCGTTGGCCCTCCCCCCTCCCCAACCTGTTTAACCAGCGATTTATAGTGAAGATGAGGAAGCTTCACTTGAGCCTGTTGACTTAGCCCCTTCCTCCTCTGCCTCTGGGCCCAAACCCTTCACTTTCTCATCTGCAGAAATGGGTCCCATTAGGCAGAGTATGAGTGTAAGTGCTCAGCTCTGGCTAAGAGAGCATTTTCCAGTTCTTCTGGAGCACTTACCACTTCTGGCAGAGCTTACTGATGCCAAGGTCTGGAGCAAGGCCAGACTTGAAGATGTGGAGGACCTAGTGCTATTGCTTGAGGAAATGGGTGCCTCCAACTTCACTGCTTGGGAGATTGAGCTGAAGCAGAAGATGAACATTCAGAACCCAGCAGAGCTGGGGAATCCTGGTGCAGCCAAAATCTTGATTCGCACCCTGCTCATCCAGAGAGGAGTTATGCTCACTCCAGAGGGCCCCACTTACAAGTTTGGTCCTCACTTTGTCTTCCCTCCAGAGCTTTATTCAGACGAGGAGGACTTTGAGATGTCTCCTGCTGTGCTCCAGAAGATGAAGGCTTTCTTCAACGAGCAGATCATGCAGATAGGGCGCTTTTCCAAAGCAATCCAACATTTGGCCCCTGCTATGATTGAGCATCAGATTAAGCATGAGGGGAGAATCTTCATGAAGCAGCTCAAGTCATCTCTGGCAGAGGTTAAAGCTTCGTTCAAGGCTAATGGCTTGTTTGTCAAGCTAGATGTTATGCACAGCCAGAAGAAGCTCCAGGAGCATGTGATGGAGCAGATGAGGCCAGTTTCTGTACTCAAAGTGGAAATGGCCAGCCAGATGATTCAGACTGCTAGACTGAAGGACTCCCTCCAGGAGATGTTGGCGAAGCAAGAGAGACTTGTTGCAGAGTCTAAGGCTTACCTGGAGGAGGCCAAGCAGCTTCGTGATCTTCACTCTTCCTCCACCACTGCCTTGCCTGATCTCATAAGGCAGGTAGTGGAGCCCCTCCTTGATGAAGTTAAAAAGGGGGAAGAGAAGGCCAGAACTGATCTGGCGAAGACCACAAATGAGACTCTGTTTAGCCATGGAGCTCGTCTGGACCTGCTGGAGAACACTTTGGCCCAGGCTGAGTTGCAGAAGAAGAAGAAAGAAGAGTTGAAATCTCTATCTATGGCTAAACAACTTGCTGCAGAAGAAGAGTCATCTGAAGCTGAGCAGGATCCTTCTACCATTCCTGGTCCTGCTAAGAGGAAGATTAGAAAAGTTAAGAAGAGTTTCCTTGAATCTGTTGTCGAAGAAGCAGAGAAGAGATACAAGGAAGAGACTCCAGAGGAGAGGCAAGCCAGAATCAGGAAGAACATAGATGAAGAGCAGATGCTCAGATATGTTAGGAGACAGAACAAGAAGGCCAGAGAAGCTGGTATTCCTTCAGGTGCAGGTGGCTCAGGTCAGAAGAGGAAAGCTCCTGTGGAGGTTATGAACATCTTGCCACTAAGGACAGAAGGGTCTTTTGACTCTACTGTGCCTTATCCTCTGATTGAGAGATGGAGAGAAGCCAAGACCCTCTGGTTCATTCAGCATTATATCCAGAGGCCAGCACCAGAAGATGATGAGCTAATCAACAGAACCTTCCATTCTTGGATGCAAGCCTATGATGCAGACTTGTACAAGCAGCTGATGGATTCAACCATTGAGTTCAACCTGGAGGTGACTGCTCCTGAATTTACTTATCTTAACACTCCCATGATTGGGAACCAGGTGGATTGGGCAGAACTGAAGAAGCTTTACAAGACCAAGGTGTTGGTGAATTTCACCCCCAACATCTTCTGCAGAGTTGAAGGCCGTCCAGGATAGGTTCCTTGACTGGTTTCTTGTCCCTAAAGAGAACAGAAGATATGCCTAGAATAGGACAATGAACTTCAATGTAATTTGTAATTATTTTGTCCTCTGATTATTAATGAAAAATACATATCTTCTCTGTTCTAAAGACAACTCCTTGTTGTCTTATTATTTGCCTGATGAGATCTATTCTAAGGTCTCATCCCTTTATTGTTTTCTTGCTTAAATTTTACTTTTGATCAGTTCTGGTAGTGTTTTAACTCCATCAAAAAGGGGGAAATTGTTAGGATAAAAATTTGTTAGTTTTGATGAGTTAAAACAAACCAGAAGATGTAATAGGACCATCTGGACCTGTTAGCCAGATGATGACCTAGATTAGGACTTAGTCTAGGGGGAACTGCCAGACCAGAAGACCTCACCAGAAGAGTCACCAGAAGACCCCTCCAGAGGACTTCACCAGAGAAGATCAGACCAGAGGCAGAGGACCTTCCCCAGACCAGACGAGTCCGGACCAGACGAGTCTGGTGGAACAAAAGATGCTCAGTTTGATCCCCTTTTTCTACTGAGTATTCTGGTTGTTCACCAGATAAGGACCAGAAGACACCTAGGTTGCCTGGTGTCTGGTCCTGCCTTCTCTGGAGAGAATCAGAGTTAGGCAATTGGAAGCATTGACCGTTGGTGACTCTAATCAAGTCAAACAAGATTGGATTGAGAAGATATGAAGACAATCAATCAAGATCTCACCAACCCAATCAATCAATTAGGGAATTGATTGATTGAAGCTTCCATATATAGAGGATCTGATTGGATTAGCCTCCCAACGGCTATGTCCCTAATCCCCTCTATATATACTTGAGTGCAGATCAAGAAAAAGCTCTAGAAGTATTCACGCGCATATAGCCATACAAAAGCTTGTGATCACTACGCATATTGCACTCACATTTTGTTCTTATTTACTCATCTACTCGTAAGGAGTTTATACACTCAACCTGTTCATCTTGTTAAGATAAGGTTGGAGTGAGTATCTTTAGATCGAAGTTAGATCTAAAGAGTTTGTAAGAAGGTGCTGGTACTTCAGAAATTCCAGTGAGTAAGTTTGTGAGTTGGTTGTTAGTGAGACCCCTTGGTGATAAGGGAGAGTGGACGTAGGATATTTATCCGAACCACTATATATCTTGTGTCTTTTATTGCTTTACTTTAATTATTGTTAATTGCTCTTTTATAAAAGATTTTGGAAAGACATTATTACATAAGCTTCCGCAATTAATCTATCGAGTGGGACCAACAATCTGTGCATCCATCATGAGATACCCAGTATCTCGTAGTAAGTGAAATCTTACTACCCTCTCTAAGAGTATGATGCAGATCGCACACCAATCTCAATTGCATCATCAATATCCCATTCTTGATGATCCTTGATCGGGGCTATTTGATAATCATACTTAAGTCATCTGAGTTCTCACTCACTCAATAACAGTAGTGATTCATGGGAACACAAATAAGAATATATGTAAACAATCAAACATCATATTCAGATAAGTGTAACTCCATACATTTAATATTAAACCAATAATAAAATTAAACCAAATCTGAATATGATCTTAGTATTATATCCTTTCGATGGATTGTCTCTAGGACACTAACACTAACACATATTTATCATGAGAACAAATACGTCCCCACTGTTTTGTATTACTATCATCCGGAAAGATCGTCTCTCATACACCCATCACAATAGAAAATACACCCAAATATGGATGATCAAGAATTCAGAGTGAGAACCCATCCATGGAGGTGAGGTCGGCCACCCCGGTTGACCAGCACCATCTTTCATACACTTAAGTGGCTAGTAAATACACCCATTTTCGTAGGACCTGCAGAAAACATGAAAGAGCTAGCAAAAAAGGCACCAAGACATCCCCAACGGATAAGAATAAAATCGTCCAAGTGTCATGACCCAAAGGAATAACCGCACTCCAATATCAATCAAGTTGTCTATACCCATTGGTTCGTACTCTGCACCCGCAGGTAACGTAATATGGAGGACAGAGCACCTTGCTGCAGGCCCTAAATTCCCTTTTGTACCCCCCATGTATACTATATATAGAGCTATTAAGAGCTCCAAAAAACAAGTGAATATACACAGAAAAATCATTAAGTCCAGGGCCCAACAAACCCTGGCAATCCCTCTCGCATTTTATCGTTTTCTTACTTTCTGCAATCATTATTAGCTAATCATTAGAATAATAGATCATTCATGGCCTTTTGTGATCTTATAGCTTTTATTTGATATTTTTGCCTATTTTAGCCACATAAAATCCTCATTCACTTCTGCTCATATTTAGGCAAACAACAGACCAGAGACACGATCGCGGTTATGAAAGAAGACACTCAGACCCAAAGCCCGATCGTAGAGATATTGAACAGAGACGTACTCGTGATGAAAAACATCCAGCCAAGAATGACTCATCAAGAACCAGGGAACCTGACTCAAGAAGGAACCCTGACCAAAGAAAAGATCGAGGAGATAAGCAAGCAACATGTTACAACTGTAACAAGAGTGGGCACTATCAGTATAACTGCCCTGAGCTGAGTACACGGGAGAGAGAAGATATGAGGGCCAAAAGAGACCAAAGGTATACTGACTGGAGAGCCATGCTCGCTGAGGATGCTACTGACTCGGATGGTCCTGAGGAGAGGTCGCCTGAACTCTTTTTCGACGATGAGTACGATGATCTGTGCCTTATGGCAAAAGAGGAGCCTAAGGAAACATCTAACTCTATGTGTGGTTCACATAGTGGTCGAAATCCTGAGCTAAGCTCAGAGTCAGTCAGAGAAATGAACCTTTAGATCTAATTGGATCAATTGATGGTTGATTTCTCCAGACTGCAGGAGACTAATGTCTTTTTGGCTGAGGAGAACCAGAAACTGTGTACAGAAGTTCAGAACCTGAATGATCAGTTAAATCAGTCAGATCTTAAAGAGTCATTTTAAATTGTGAGACTAACTCAGAAAATTGACATGATCAATGCTGAACGTCTCCCAAGAGAGAAGATTCTGAAAGAACTGGCTGATGAGGAGCTGGTCAGGAAGGAAGAGCTGAAAGTACTCAAGAGTAAGTTTGATAACCTCTTTGCCAAACATGAAATCCTGAAAAAGAGTGAGGACTCTCTTAAATAGAAGGTTGCAGCAATGAATACATCCTCAGTGGCTAGAGAGGAAATAAATAGCAGACATATGCTTAGGAATGAGAAAATGGGGCTTGGATATATCCCGAAGAAATCCTCACAAGGTCAATCTCATGTTGCTTCAGGGAGCAACATTGAGAGGGTGTTTGTTCAGGCAGGCCAGAATACCAAGAAGGTTGTATTTAAGGCCCGTTAAACTGATAAGGGCAAAGAAATGGTTGATACAGTCAGGGTTGCCCCCAAGGTTGTGAAGCCAAAACCTAAGGGGAAGGCTAAGCAACCAAGGGAGGTCCCTGAGAGCTCAGGCCAGAAGAAACCTCAGTGTAAGCAGAGGAAGACTCAGGCCAAGAGACCTCATACTGATCTACAATTGGTATCAGAGCACAGGTCACAGGTTTGAATCCTAGTGGGAACCCCAGTGGAAGGCATTTGTTGGCCATGAGGGCTGGCAGATGCTGGAGGGAGATTGTTGGGCGCAGAGCCCAGCATCTCCCAGCCAAGTCGGGCGCGATAAAGGCCCGATGCGCCAAGTCCAGCAGAGGCATTCCCAAACACACTTGTTAGCCATGAGGGCTAGCAGATTCTGGGGGGATTATTAGGCGCGGAGTCCAACATCTCCCTGCCTAGTCGGGCGCGATAAAGGTCCGATGCGCCAAGTCCGTCGGAGGCATTCAACCCGTGGCGTCTGCAGCTAGATATGAGTTAAAGGAAATAAAGTAGCACCTCACTACAAGTCCAGGCTTTTAGTCTAGTGGCAAGGCTTGATCCTACAATCATGCATGGTAATACCAACAGGGAAGACCAAACATGATGACTCCCCCATGGTTTTGGCATCCTAAGGCCTTTAAATGTTTTTCATTCCCTCACTTGACTAGGGGAAACAGAAAATAGGGCTCTTATCAAGAACAAGCCCCAAGACCAGCTGCACTAAGGCCTAGGAAGGACAGAAAGCCAGCCAAGAAGGCACCCACTCAGGCCCCTGTGACTCCTAAGCCTGACACTCATACACCATCTTCTTCTCAGGCTAAGAAGAAGAAAGTTGTGTATGTGGATGTTTCAGGGAGACAAATTTACCACTCTGAGGCAATCAGGGTAGTGAAGCAAGTCTGGATCCCGAAAGGTACAACTGACACCATAGGACCCAACACCCAATGGGTACCTAAAGCCTGATCTGTTTGCAGGCGGCTGTGGATCACAACAAGAGGAGAGGAGACTCAATCAAAGCTGTTTGGTACCTAGACAGTGGTTGTTCAAGGCACATGAGTGGAATGAAGAATCTTCTCTAAGAATATCAAGCTAAGGATGGTCCACGGGTAACCTTTGGTGATAACTCAAAAGGTTTTACTAAAGGGTTTGGTGTCTTGAAAATAGGTACAGTCAGAGTGGAGAATGTGTCCTTTGTTGAAGGACTGAAGCATAACCTGATGTCAGTGAGTCAGTTCTGTGACAAAGGTTTCAGTGTTGAGTTCTCATCGAATATATGTTCAGTCAAGGACAAATCAACACAAGTGCTTCTATTAGGTATTAGGAAAGGTAATGTTTATTTAGTTGATTGGAGCATCACTGTTTCTAATACTTTTTTTGTTGCTAAAAGCTCTTCAGAGCTCAGTTGGTTATGGCATAAAATATTAAACCATCTGAACTTCAAGATTCTTAACAAGATTTCTAGACTTTCTCTTGTAGAAGGTTTACCTAATGAAGTTTTTAGCAAGGATCATGTGTGCAAGGCTTGTCAGGAAGGAAAGCAGGTCAGAGCTACATTCAAAGAGAAAGCTACTTTCTCAACTGACAGGGTTCTTCAGCTCTTGCACATGGATTTGTTTGGCCCTGTAACATTTGTGAGTATGAATGGTAGGAAATATACTCTTGTGGTTATTGATGATTATTCTAGATATACTTGTGTTATTTTCTTGTTGAATAAGAAGGAAACATAGACGAAGCTTCCAGAGTTGCTCAGAAGACTCAGCAAGAATCACCACATATTGTGTTTGATGAATCTGTCACTGAGTTTAGGGTAAAAGTGTTGGATTCTGACTCTGGGGAGGTCACAAGGAGAGTGACAAGGCTGAGCTTGAAGAATCAACCTGATCCCAAGGTCAAGGCAGTGCCTATTCCATGTTGGGATGATGACGAAGATCAGGATGATGAAGCAAGAGCCACTCCTAAGCCCAGCGCATCAGGAACAGTTGCGCCTCAGACTGAGGCACAGGCTCAACCTGAGGTAAGTACCGTCAATGAAGATGCGGTCGCAGCTGAGACGGTCACTGAGTCAACATATCAAGGGGGAATCAATGTCCCTGATATTGAGTTGATAAATCCCTTCTGTGTAGACTCAGGTTCATCCCCTTCTGTTCATTTTCCTGAATTTATAGACCCTGTAGACACTAACATTGCAGGTACTTCAGGAACAACTCCAGGCAAGAAAATATGGCTAAAAGATCATCCCACTGACCAGGTCATTGGTGATCGAACTGAGGGAGTCAGGACTAGGCGATTCCATGGTGAGAACGCACTGTTCTGTTGCTTTATCTCTGAGCAAGAGCCTCAGAATATTGAAGAAGCTCTCACTGGCTCGAACTGGATTATAGCCATACAAGAGGAGTTGAATCAGTTCACAAGGAATCAGGTTTGGGAACTGGTAGATAGACCTAGGCATCAAGGAGTGATTGGTACCAAATGGGTCTTCAAGAAAAAGAAGGAAGATAATGGTGTTGTGATAAGGAACAAGGCAAGGCTGGTTGCAAAGGGGTATTGTCAGTCTGAAGGAATAGACTATGATGAGACCTTTGCTCCAGTGGCTAAGCTAGAGGCTATCAGGTTGTTCCTTGCTTATGCAACATTCAAGAAGTTTAAGGTGTATCAAATGGACGTCAAGAGTGCCTTCCTGAATGGTGTACTCAATGAAGAGGTATATGTGGAACAACCTCCCGGGGTTGAGGTTGGAGATAGAGTATACCATTTTAAGAAAGCACTCTATGGACTTAAGGAAGCTCCTAGAGCTTGGTATGATACCCTCTCCCAATTCCTAACTGACCATGAGTTCAGGAAGGGAACCGTGGATAGAACTTTTTTCAGGATCACTGAAGGTAATGACATTCTCTTGGTACAAATTTATGTGGATGACATAATATTTGGATCACCAAATCATCAGCTTTGTGAGAAATTCTCTAAGTTGATGACTGGTAAATTTGAGATATCTATGATGGGAGAGATTAATTTCTTTTTAGGATTGCAGGTCAAATAGACTGATCAAGGGATTTTCATTAATCAGGCAAAGTATACAAGAGACTTGATTCAGAAGTTTGGAGTTCAGAATTGCAATCCGGCTAGGATCCCAATGAACACAAATTGGAAGATGGATCCTGACACTGAAGGAGCTTCAGTGAACCAGACTGAGTACAGAGGGCTGATTGGATCATTGTTGTACCTGACTGCAAGTAGGCCTGACATAACTTTTGCAGTTGGTGTGTGTGCTGGTATCAGTCCAACCCCAAGAGAAGTCATTTGGAGGCTGCTAAGAGGATACTAAAGTATTTGAAAAGGACAATCAATATGGGACTATGGTATCCTTCAGATAATAACTTAGAACTGACTGGGTATTCAGATGCAGATTATGGAGGTTGTAGGATTGATAGGAAATCCACCTTAGGGACATGTCAGTTTTTGGGGAGTAAGTTGATCTCTTGGTTTAGTAAGAAACAAAACTCAGTGGCTACAACCACAACTGAGGCTGAGTATATGGCTGCAAGTAGTTGTTGTGCTCAGATTTTATGGTTGAGGCAATAGTTGAGAGACTACCAAGTGTTTACAAATGAGGTCCCAATTTATTGTGCCAACAATATGTTGGGAAAATAAGGGTGCCCGGAAACTATTCGGGATGAAATTTAAATACGAATTTAAATATAATTATTACTAGCATAAATTAATCCTAATTAATTCAAATAATAATTCCAACAACAATTTTATCATCATGCATGTTGAATTAATTCACATGAAAACCTAAAGCGGAATAACTAGGAGTTCACGTAATTCGTACCTCTTGTAGATATGACATTTGATAACAACGGGACTATCACGATCGTGCTATCAACCAAAAGACTTTCTCAAGTATGTCCCTTTCACCTTACTTGATCACCGGTGGGAAGTGCTTTCAAGCAATTAAAATAACCAAGGAAAAAGAAAAATATTTTTGCTCTTGATTTTTCCAACACATGGAATTATGTACCTGTTAAACTGGAGATGAAATAATCATCTCCTACTTATAGGAGATAAGAACTTCGAAATTATCATATGGAATAGGGGAGAGAAATTTTTTTCTTGGCCTCCAAGAAATCTTGAATATATCCCATATATTTTTTTCTCCATAATAAAATATTCCATAAAAATCTCACCTTCTCATATAAGCTTATTTTCGAAAATAATAGGACTAGATCATAAGATTTGGATCTTCTTGAATATATGAGATAATTTGGTATTCCATGAATACTTATCTTCCATAATATCTTTCTAAGAAAATCAACAAAATCTTTTATTTCCTAATATTCTAATTTTTGAAAATAACATGAAAAAAATCAGCAAATATATTTTCTTTTATTTTAATCACCTTATTATTATTGGGCTACTTAATGGGCTACCTGAGGGGCCTTTAGGAGAATTAAGATTGGACCTCCAATGGGCTTCTGAATTTCAATATTGAGCCCCAATATAATTCAGCCCATTAATATTAATTAGTACTACAAATAAATTAATATTGCACTATCCATCTTAATCCGTATTATGATAATATGGACTCCCGATTATTATTTCCCGCGTTTAAGATTATCAAGTCCATTAATTAATTAAGCTTCTGAATAGCTCTAAATTAACATCTTTTACCTTGGAGTAAGGACAGCTCAACATTATTATCCGTACCGAAAAAACTAATTCTTTACTTGCAAGATTTGGTACGATAAAATTTATGAGCCCACCAAGGGGACAAATCACACGAGCTGTACTCGCACACATTTCTCCATAATAAATCTTAGCAACCGTCGTATGATTAATATTACTGCCCAAAGCACAAGGTTCGAAGTCACGATGATTCTCACCCAACATGAATCAAAGCAGTAACCATTAAGCACACACGGTCCTATTTAAGTGACGAAGATTAAGAAATCAATAACCACTGAGGTCTAATTCTTCACATTTCAAAATAAAAATGTATCCTCGTTGTAGGTCCTCTTCAACACATACTAAATGTGTTAGTGCAATCTCTTGGTCAAGACAAGCCAATCTGAGATGTACACATTGACCTTTCATAGCGGATTGTTCAATTCCACCTAGGTCGTGAATTTGTACGTTTAGTTACAAGGAAACTGTTAATGTGATCTTCCGTGATCTGGTATCACCACATTAACTACAATGTAACATGTATCACTTATAATGAACTGGTTGCAATAAATATTCAACATTCAATTATATCTAAAGCAAATGCGATAACAGATTTATTCTCATAAACAAGTGTTTAATACATGAGTTATACAAAGTAAAAGCATACTTTCACGTATAACTCCAACACAATAGTGTTTTAGCTCTCACTCAGAACCTAGTGCTTCACACAAGGTGTAAGCATGTGGATATTAGGTATCACTTTATAAGAGGTCATGTGGAGAATAAGGATATTAGGATGGTGTTGGGATATTTAGTTTTGATGATTTTCCAAAACGACTTGTAATAGGGAATGAGCAGTCAGGATTGTGTCTTATAAGATTCAGGTTAGGCTAGTCTATTTTCAGTTTACAGGTATTCAATTGAGGGGGAACTCAGCTGTCTCGGAACCTAAGAAGTCAGAGCTATCCTTGAGCAAATAGATTGGAGCATCAAGTCAGAACCCTGAAGACCGTCCTGAAGGAAGTCCCACTGAGTATAAACCTGACTTTCTAAGCTGGCCAGTGTACTACTCATGAAGAGCATGATCATGAGGATCAGTGTTGTGCCTAGTAGATCCTGAAAGAGTCAGGCTACTGAGGAATGAGAGGCTGACAATTTGCCTTATGTCAACTCTCCTGAGTGGACTTTAGTCCACTGAGAAGACTTAAAGTCCAATGAAGGAAGTCTACTGAGTAGACTTCAAGTCCAATGAAAGTTCCTAAGAGGACTTCAAGCCTACTGAAGAAAAGTATCCTGAGAGGATTTCAAGTCAGCTGAAGACAAGTCGCTTGAAGTCAGGACTACCCTGATCAAGTACCCTGAACAAAAGAGCCGTTGGACTCAGTCCACGTGGACCAATCAAGACAAGGCAGTGAATCTGACAAAAGCTGACAAGGTCGTACTTCACTGAAAATGAGAATTTCACTCCAGAGATAGTCTGGATTTGAATGTTACTCTCTCCAACGGTAACATTCAAATCCACACTATAAATACAATTTCAAGCTGCATTTAGAAGAGTAGAGCATATGTGAGAGAGAGTGCAAGTTCAAGAGAGGTATACAGAGGCACCATCTCCATCAAGAACACTGACCCTGAGTTCTACATAGTCATATTTGAGTGTTCTAGTTTGTATACTCGAGCCTATCATATACATCCTAAGCTTAGAGAGGTTTTCCCAATCCTAGCTTTCAGGCTAAAACCATGTAAGGGAAACTCTCACCTAGTTGGAGAAAGCAACACCAAACCCAAACCCTTTCCCGAGTGTTAGAGTTAGTGGTTGAAGTTAGGTGTGGAGAGGCAGTCCCTGAGAGAAGAGGGATGTGAGGCCAGTTCGAGAGGCAGCTCCGTGGAGGGGTGTGAGTCCAGTTGAGAGTGCACCTTGGCACGTTAAAAACAAGGTAATCCTTAGTGGATTATCCTGTTCAATCAGGTTAGTGGATGTAGGAGCTTGAGCCTCTGAACCACTTTACATTGTTGTGTTCTTTATTGCTTTACTGATTTGCTTAAGCACTGCACTGACCACTCATTTACAAAGCATTTCAGTGCACTCCAGTGTTTAAAAAAAATCCTAAATTCCCAAATGCAAATGTTTTCACGGGACCATCAGATGGAGAAAATTCACACTGACAGGCAGAGAGCTGACATCTTGACTAAGCCTTTGGCTGAATCAAGATTTATGGAACTTTCAGTGGAGTTAGGACTCTTAAATCCGGGAGAGCAGTCAGCGCAGGGTCTAGGGGGAACTCAAGCTAGACTCGACTTAGTGAGGTATCAGGGTGCTACAATGTCTCCCTGACAGGTATGAGTTCAATCCTGACTTTGTGAATTTAAACCGTCTCACTGAATCTTTCATCCTGAAAATCCATATTAAATGCTGACCGTTTTCATTAAAAGTGCGCATTTTGATATTTAAACCCATGTGTGTCGGAGCATTTAATGCGCACAATTACTTTTTCATATACGTGTCCATTTTATACGGAATATGACCTACGCTGGGTAAATGATTGATAAGAGATTAATCTTGGCCCTTCAATTCAAAACTTTTCAAATTCAGGGTTAATCTCAACCACACGTCAGAGTAACTGTTCAATTCATATCAATCTGAAAAGCTATTTGAGAAATTTACGCAAACACAACACTCACATTGCACACTGAACTTTCTCTTGTTCAATCATTTTCTGCAAATTTCTCAAAACTTCCAAAACACTCTAATGACTGACACCGTTTGGACCACAGATGACCTCAATGACGTCGTCGAGAACAAGCTTGTCAAGATGGAGCACGTGATATCCATGGATGGACCTTGTCTCAAGCGCTTAATGACTCGGTGGCCAAGATGACGGTGGAGTCAGATAAGATAGCTCAGGAGTCTGCCGAGATTGCTCAGGATTCGGAAAAGATATTGATCAAGTCTGCTCAGCTCATCGAAGAGTTAGGGAAAGTTGAGGCCCGACTGACACGCACTGAGCAAAGCATGCATACTTCGATGGAAATATTTGAGAAGAAGCTCCAGGCAAGCATTGCTAGTGTATTGTTTGTGGGGACGGCGATTGCCACCGGAGTTGAGATGTTGAAGGAAGGAGTTAAGGAAGTCCAGTCCTTGACTGCCTTTGTTATCAACAATGGTGAAGAAGTTTTGAGAGATGCACTCCCACCTCCTCCGGCCAAGGATGATGCAAAAAAGGGGGAAAATGAGAAGTCAAAGAAAAAATCTCTCCCTGAGGCATCGGAGGTTGAGAAGAATGAAGTGTTGACTAGAACACCTAGGAAGTCAGCCAGACTAGCAGCAGTGGCTCAGGTTAATGACCATATTCCTTAACTTCCATCCATTCCAGAATCTTCTTCGGAGCACTCGCCGGTGAACATAAGGAAGAATCCAATCACATATGATGCTGCCAAAGTAGCTGAGTTGTGTATGGAAGTATGGGGATCTGCCCCTGAGAACAGTGAAGCTCAGCGCAGGGCTGAAATTACCCAGAAGAAGAAGATGAAGATCTTGGAGAAGAATGTTGAGAAGCTGACTGACATCACTGAGTTGCAACAGAGAGAACTTGATGATGCGGTGATCAGTCTGCTGAGGAGGAAGAAGGCGGAGCCTAAACCAAGGAAGTACAGAAAGAAGCCTACGGCAAGGAAGAAAAGTCTACTTCAAGTGCAGAAGCCTGAGGAGCCAGCTGAGAAGACTGCACTCATTGATGATTTCATCTCTGAGAAGCTGAAGGAGTTTTGGATGGATGCGCGAGATGAGTTCATCAGGCTGTGGTACATCGTGAAGAAGTTGGGTGACTCTGACAACATTGATGCTCACTTCACAGACTTCATGTCCGACAACCACCCTGAACTCTTGAAAGGAATCTTGGAGGAGGCTGACACTGCAAGAGTTCAAATCAAGGCCCCTGAGTTCCTTACTCGCCCACCACCACTTCAACCTAATGGGAAGAGCTATGACACAAAGGCTATCATGGCTGAAGTTTTCAAGATTACCAAGGCTGAGGGGTACCTGAATCAACTAGATAGGCTTGACGAGCTGAAGGACAGAATCTATAATGGCTATGGACTTCGACCTGAGATGAGAAAGATCTAGTTGTACCCTGACTTTTGTAATAGATAGGATTCATAGTACTCATGCCCTTATTTAACAATGAAATCTATTACTTTGCCCACAGACAAAAACTCATTGTCTTTTTGGCTGTTATTTATTGTCTGTACTTATCAAGAATTGCTCTAACACTGATCTTGTCTTATAGATTAGGACTTATTTCCTCTAAGTATTTTGAGGATCTTTTCAGTGTTTTGGCATCATCAAAAAGGGGGAAATTGTTGGGACAATGTCAATTTTGATTAGATCCCAAAGCCCCTGAAATGACGAGTTGCCTAAGTGTTGTAATAGTCAGGCTAGTCTTGGTTAGGTTTGTAAGTTAGAATATTTTATATTCACAGGTACACAATGAGAGGAGTACTCATTGTTGGCAATCAAGACTGAAGCCTGAAGACACAAGAGCATCATCCTGAGCTTATGGCAGTTCATATAAGCTGACTGAGTAAGTGTCAGGATGAAGAGCATGATCCTGAGATCATTGCTAACTCAACCTATGGGGAACAGGATCACACTGAGTATTTGGAAAAAGACTTGGAGTAGGATCCAAGCAAGTAAAAAAGAATGTCAGCGCCGGAAAATTTACGTAGATGAGGACAAACCTGAACTCAGTAAAGACAAGACTGGACTGAAGAATGAGTTCTGACATTCTCACCTAGCTGATGATGTGGACCAATCAGAGAGCACCAAGTCATGTACAGACACTGACTTGACCCTGACATCCCTGCACAATTCAACGGGTATGCATTTAATGCAATTACCAAATACATGCAAGGACAGCTGCTGCATGGAGATTATATCCGTTGAAGTATCCTACAAGAAAGACAACCTAGAAGGCTATCTCCTCCAATGGATAGTTTCAAAGTTGCCTATAAATACAGAAGACCTTGGACCCAATCAAGGTTATGGGAAATTTCGAAGCCAGAAACTACTCAAACTCTCAGCGTTCAAGTATTCGTAGCATTCAAAGAAGCACTCGAAAAACCTAGATTTTCCCAAGTGTTTCTTGAGAAGAGAGTTATTATGTATTCCACTAAGTGTAGCATACATATCTTAAGCTTAGAGTAATTATCCAATCCTTAGCATAGGTCTGCCTTGTAAGGATAATCACAAATAGTTGGAATCCAAATTGAAACCAAAACTCTCTTAGATAAGTTTGTTGGTTGAGGTTAGTTAGTTGGTTAGAAGGAAGAAGGGTCAGTGAGACTGATCTTGGTGCACCTTGGCACGTTAAAAACAAGTCAATCCATTAGTGGATTCTCCTCTTGCATCAGGACCATGGACGTAGGAGCTTGAGTCTCTGAACCATGTTATCTCTCTGAGTTTTTACTGCTTTATATTGTTATATTGCAAAGTCATTCATTGTATATTTAGTCAGTTCTAAATCAATTAGCCTGGCTCATTAACTCAGGGGACAGCCCTTCTAACCACGACTTCTTAAGAAGAAAACAAATTTTCTAAAAGCAAACATAAAACAAGTCTATAAACTTTCAGGGCTCACACATTCCGCACTGAACATAAGTAGATAGTTTGCCAACTGACCGCCTTAGTGTAGTTAGTAGGTTTGTTATCTACCCTGTGTTCATTATCACTCTGAGTAAGGGGACTCAGTGAGGTTTAAGTTCAGAAAAATTTGTATACGTGTATTCCCCCCATACACGTATCACTCAGACTTGTACCAGGACCAACAGTTAGGAATTTGATGCAATAAAAGTAGGACGAGACGACTGCCTCAAAGGTTTCAAGGTAGGGATAACCTAAAAAGTCATTATAGATGTTCAAATGGTCGACTATTACAGATGAGTTCCACATAGAACTTCATCTTCCCATAGGCAGTGACAGTGGTGTCACCGAAACCCCTGAGTTGAGCGTCGTATGGCTTGATAAAAGTTTCTAAGTTACCGAGCTAGTCCAAAGTTGTTTTGAAGATAATATTACAGTAACAGCCATTGTCGAAAAGAGACATGGTCAACTATCTTACAAAAAATATTGGTCGATACCACCAAAAGCATTATTTTTGGAGCAGTGTATATGATGGTCCCGTTTTCGAAGGGCAAAATGGGAATTCAGGAGCAAACAATTTTTTTTTTAAAACCTTTTTCCTCAGAGAGTTCAACAAGAGTGAGAAATACTCAAGTCACTGCTCTGCTCAGAGGCTGAGTTACCAAGTCAGTGAGAAGGCTTGGAGACTCATGCTCTGAGCAAGGACAGTGGCTTGAGATGCTGAACTCTCGAGTGCGTTATCAAATCACAGCTTGCACCCTGACCGAGTTCAGTGACTGAATACTCAAGTCACTGCATTGCTGAGAGTCAGAGCTATCAAGTCAGTGATGAGACTTGAAAGCTCAGGCTCTCAACAAGGCAGTGACTCGAGAGACTGAACTCTCGAGTGCTAGCCTGATTCAGTCAGTAAGATGAATCTTCCTGACTGAAATGCTTAACTAAAGTTCCTTCTTAAACAATGCTCTCAGTGAGCAGATTTTCGCAATACTTTAGAAGAAAAGACATTCCAAATAATAACACTTGGTTTAACGTGGTTCAGAGACTCAAGCTCTTACATCCACGGCCTGATTTAACAGGAAATCCACTCCTTTGGATTCTTGTTTTTAACGTGCCAAGGTTCACTTACAACTGGACTCACGCCACTCCCTGGGCTGCCTCTCCTTCTAACAACTTACTCCCAACAAGCCTATCTTAGGGTTTTGGTTTCGGTTAGGGTTTTCTCCAACTAGGTGAGGTTTTCCCTTTCCAATGTGTTAGCCAATAACTAAGATAGGGAAAACCTCTCTAAGCCTAGAGTTACAAGCTGAGCACTCTTATGTATATATTTGTGAACTCTCAGTGTATAGAAATGAGTAGAAACTCCTTATATCTCCCATGCACGTATGCTACTACTCACACTCTCAGCTCGTAGGTGTTTGTTTTTCTTAGAAGATACAACAATACAACTCTTAAACAAAACAACACACAACACACTCTATCAACAAGCCATGAGCTTGTATTTATAATGGGGATTCAAATGTATCAGTTGGAGAGGAAATACATTTGAATCCAGCATTAAATGGTTTCAACCACTTTTCTTGGAATTCGGCCTTTGTCAGTGTCAGAGTTGCTGCCTCGTGCTGATTGGTCCACGTGGCCTGGATTCACGTATCTTTGACTCAGTGGGTTTGACTAAGACCCACTGACTTTAGGTAGTTTTCTCATTCACTGACAAGATGATCTTCAGTTGGACTGACTCGTCCTCAGTGTAGTTGTCCTTCAAGGACTGTTTGAAGATCACTTCCAAGAAGTTTGTCATAAGGCTGAATGACAAACTTCCCTGACCACAGTAGCCTGACTCCTTCAGGGTTACTTGGTGCAGCACTGATCCACCTGATCAGGCTCTTCACTGAGTGGTCCACCAGACTTGGCTTAGATCAGCCTGACTTACACTCAGTGGGACTTCCTTCAGGCTTCTCCATTGGTTCAGGTTGATGGCATGTAGTCAGCTCTTCTGGTTGTCATCTTGATATCTTCAGGCTGTGTTGAGAAGTTCCCCCTCGCTGAGTTCCCCCTCAACTGAGCAACCTATTCTACTGAGAGCTAACCTAGCCTGACCTGATCTAAAGGATACTTTCCTGACTGCTTTCAAACCTATTACATGTTGTTTTGGAAAATCATCAAAACTAAAACATATCCCAACAATTTCCCCCTTTTTGATGATTCCAAAACTTCTAACCAAATGATTTTCTATTACAAGAATGATGTCAGAATACAAGTAATAGTATGAAATATGCAGAAATTCCCATAGTTTAAAACGTTTAAGATCTGTTCGGTTGACCATTTTTCTTAACAAAACTGGATCAGTGGTCATGTGAACAACCCGCTCTGATACCAATTGATGGTCCCGTTTTCGAAGGGCAAAATGGGAAATCAGGAGCAAACAATTTTTTTTTTTTAAAACCTTTTTCCTCAGAGAGTTCAACAAGAGTGAGAAATACTCAAGTCACTGCTCTGCTCAGAGGCTGAGTTACCAAGTCAGTGAGAAGGTTTGGAGACTCATGCTCTGAGCAAGGACAATGGCTTGAGATGCTGAACTCTCGAGTGCGTTATCAAATCACAGCTTGCACCCTGACCGAGTTCAGTGACTGAATACTCAAATCACTGCGTTGCTGAGAGTCAGAGCTATCAAGTCAGTGATGAGACTTGAAAGCTCAGGCTCTCAACAAGGCAGTGACTCGAGAGACTGAACTCTCGAGTGCTAGCCTGATTCAGTCAGTAAGATGAATCTTCCTGACTGAAATGCTTAACTAAAGTTCCTTCTTAAACAATGCTCTCAGTGAGCAGATTTTCGCAATACTTTAGAAGAAAAGACATTCCAAATAATAACACTTGGTTTAACGTGGTTCAGAGACTCAAGCTCTTACATCCACGGCCTGATTTAACAGGAAATCCACTCCTTTGGATTCTTGTTTTTAACGTGCCAAGGTGCACTTACAACTGGACTCACGCCACTCCCTGGGCTGCCTCTCCTTCTAACAACTTACTCCCAACAAGTCTATCTTAGAGTTTTGGTTTCGGTTAGGGTTTTCTCCAACTAGGTAAGGTTTTCCCTTTCCAATGTGTTAGCCAATAGCTAAGATAGGGAAAACCTCTCTAAGCCTAGAGTTACAAGCTGAGCACTCTTATGTATATATTTGTGAACTCTCAGTGTATAGAAATGAGTAGAAACTCCTTATATCTCCCATGCACGTATGCTACTACTCACACTCTCAGCTCGTAGGTGTTTGTTTTTCTTACAAGATACAACAATACAACTCTTAAACAAAACAACACACAACACACTCTATCAACAAGCCATGAGCTTGTATTTATAATGGGGATTTAAATGTATCCGTTGGAGAGGAAATACATTTGAATCCAGCATTAAATGGTTTCAACCACTTTTCTTGGAATTCGGCCTTTGTCAGTGTCAGAGTTGCTGCCTCGTGCTGATTGGTCCACGTGGCCTGGATTCACGGATCTTTGACTCAGTGGGTTTGACTAAGACCCACTGACTTTAGGTAATTTTCTCCTTCACTGACAAGATGATCTTCAGTTGGACTGACTCGTCCTCAGTGTAGTTGTCCTTCAAGGACTGTTTGAAGATCACTTCCAAGAAGTTTGTCATAAGGCTGAATGACAAACTTCCCTGACCACAGTAGCCTGACTCCTTCAGGGCTTACTTGGTGCAGCACTGATCCACCTGATCAGGCTCTTCACTGAGTGGTCCACCAGACTTGGCTTAGATCAGCCTGACTTACACTCAGTGGGACTTCCTTCAGGCTTCTCCATTGGTTCAGGTTGATGGCATGTAGTCAGCTCTTCTGGTTGTCATCTTGATATCTTCAGGCTGTGTTGAGAAGTTCCCCCTCGCTGAGTTCCCCCTCAACTGAGCAACCTATTCTACTGAGAGCTAACCTAGCCTGACCTGATCTAAAGGATACTATCCTGACTGCTTTCAAACCTATTACATGTTGTTTTGGAAAATCATCAAAACTAAAATATATCCCAACAATTTCCCCCTTTTTGATGATTCCAAAACTTCTAACCAAATGATTTTCTATTACAAGAATGATGTCTGAATACAAGTAATAGTATGAAATATGCAGAAATTCCCATAGTTTAAAACGTTTAAGATCTGTTCGGTTGACCATTTTTCTTAACAAAACTGGATCAGTGGTCATGTGAACAACCCGCTCTGATACCAATTGATTGTCCCGTTTTCGAAGGGCAAAATGGGAAATCAGGAGCAAACAAATATTTTTTTTTAAAACCTTTTTCCTCAGAGAGTTCAACAAGAGTGAGAAATACTCAAGTCACTGCTCTGCTCAGAGGCTGAGTTACCAAGTCAGTGAGAAGGCTTGGAGACTCATGCTCTGAGCAAGGACAGTGGTTTGAGATGCTGAACTCTCGAGTGCGTTATCAAATCACAGCTTGCACCCTGACCGAGTTCAGTGACTGAATACTCAAGTCACTGCGTTGCTGAGAGTCAGAGCTATCAAGTCAGTGATGAGACTTGAAAGCTCAGGCTCTCAACAAGGCAGTGACTCGAGAGACTGAACTCTCGAGTGCTAGCCTGATTCAGTCAGTAAGATGAATCTTCCTGACTGAAATGCTTAACTAAAGTTCCTTCTTAAACAATGCTCTCAGTGAGCAGATTTTCGCAATACTTTAGAAGAAAAGACATTCCAAATAATAACACTTGGTTTAACGTGGTTCAGAGACTCAAGCTCTTACATCCACGGCCTGATTTAACAGGAAATCCACTCCTTTGGATTCTTGTTTTTAACGTGCCAAGGTGCACTTACAACTGGACTCACGCCACTCCCTGGGCTGCCTCTCCTTCTAACAACTTACTCCTAACAAGTCTATCTTAGAGTTTTGGTTTCGGTTAGGGATTTCTCCAACTAGGTGAGGTTTTCCCTTTCCAATGTGTTAGCCAATAGCTAAGATAGGGAAAACCTCTCTAAGCCTAGAGTTACAAGCTGAGCACTCTTATGTACATATTTGTGAACTCTCAGTGTATAGAAATGAGTAGAAACTCCTTATATCTCCCATGCACGTATGCTACTACTCACACTCTCAGCTCGTAGGTGTTTGTTTTTCTTACAAGATACAACAATACAACTCTTAAACAAAACAACACACAACACACTCTATCAACAAGCCATGAGCTTGTATTTATAATGGGGATTCAAATGTATCCGTTGGAGAGGAAATACATTTGAATCCAGCATTAAATGGTTTCAACCACTTTTCTTGGAATTCGGCCTTTGTCAGTGTCAGAGTTGCTGCCTCGTGCTGATTGGTCCACGTGGCCTGGATTCACGGATCTTTGACTCAGTGGGTTTGACTAAGACCCACTGACTTTAGGTAGTTTTCTCCTTCACTGACAAGATGATCTTCAGTTGGACTGACTCGTCCTCAGTGTAGTTGTCCTTCAAGGACTGTTTGAAGATCACTTCCAAGAAGTTTGTCATAAGGCTGAATGACAAACTTCCCTGACCACAGTAGCCTGACTCCTTCAGGGCTTACTTGGTGCAGCACTGATCCACCTGATCAGGCTCTTCACTGAGTGGTCCACCAGACTTGGCTTAGATCAGCCTGACTTACACTCAGTGGGACTTCCTTCAGGCTTCTCCATTGGTTCAGGTTGATGGCATGTAGTCAGCTCTTCTGGTTGTCATCTTGATATCTTCAGGCTGTGTTGAGAAGTTCCCCCTCGCTGAGTTCCCCCTCAACTGAGCAACCTATTCTACTGAGAGCTAACCTAGCCTGACCTGATCTAAAGGATACTATCCTGACTGCTTTCAAACCTATTACATGTTGTTTTGGAAAATCATCAAAACTAAAACATATCCCAACAGTATACCTTCACGATCTTTGTTGGAGAAAGTGATCGTCAGATTCTTAAAAATGGTGGGCTCTAGAGGCTTGATAATAGAGATGTTGACGAAGGCTCGCTGCTCGGTCTTGTGCTTTATATTCGATATTACGGAGATGGGGACCAGATCGCCCAAGATTTCCCCAATAGCCTGGAGCATGTTCAATGCCCTCTAATATTCATTGGGTAAGGTCATCTTCATCATCATCGTCATTGTCTTTGTCGATTGTCGTGACCTGGCGTAGTGGTGGTATGTTTGCCTCCTGTTACCAAGGAGGACCTCATCCCTGTTCCTACCGAGGGACTGACTTCTAGACAAATTCGTTCAACTTGCCTTCTTCAAACAACTCTGGTGAGATCACAAAATTGGCTGGTGCTGTGTCCAATGTTATCATGGTAGGCACAAAATCTTTTTGGGTCGAGCTTTATGCAATCTGCTATGATGGGATTTGGCTTCTCGAGGAGGTTCTTGTGTTGAATTGCATTGAAAACATAGGTGGGGGCCTGGTTGAGCTTTTGGGTGAGGTGGACCTCAACATCCTCGAAACTTTTTGAAGGTGTCGGGGGCCTTGGTCGTCTTTCTGGACCTCGTATATTTCTTCTCGGGGGGGAGGGGGGGTTCTGCCACCTGCAACTCCTTTTCTCTCTCCCTCAATTTTTGGGTGAGCAGTTTTTACGAGCAATGAGATCGTCAACTCGAGCCCTAAACTCGATGTAAGTAATTGGGAGATTTTTTGTTAGATGGAAAAACATTGGGGAGTTCCACTTGAATCCACTGAGAGCTGAGTAGAGGGTGAGCTCGTAACTTACGAGCTCGTCCATGAGGGTCACTTCGTTGGCACGGTAAACATATTTTTCATCCATCTTAGGCTTCTCTTGTCAAATCCTCATGAGATGATGGTGATTTTCAGGGCGTGTGATCTTTGCAACCAATTATATGGTGAACAGATGGCTTAGCTTGGCGAAAGAGTTTATGGATCAAGGTGAGAGTGAGATGTACTATTTATGGGCCAGATCACCAAGTGTGAGAAGGAAGAGAAGGCAATTGGTGGCATCAGATGTGCCGCGACTGGTCATGTATATTCTGTATTTGCTCAAATGTGTTCTAGGGTCTATCTCTGCATGGCGATCATCAAATGCTTTTGGTCAATCTGTGGTCTAGTCACGTATTCTGGGTAGAGTCGATTTGGACCGGAGCACGAGACTCGTCTGGGGAGAGGAGTCCACTTTGAGCGAAACTTAGCTTTCACTTTGCCGAATTAGCTGGAGCAAGATTGATCTCTTCAGATGGCCTCTTAGGAGTAGGATAACCCGAGCTCCTGGTGTATGATATGGATTCCACATTTGTTTGGTTAGTCGATCGGCTTGGTTTCTAAGATTGGTCCTGGCTTAGGCGGCTGAAGATGGAGCTGGACCTGACTTTGCCGGAGTGTTGACGACCGTGGGATCTTGTGATGTTCATCCATCCCAGATGGCTCTCGTCCTGTTGCTCCATCGTCTTTCCTTTTAGCCTGAGGGAATGAGTTTCATACCTCCTCTTCACAGTTGAGGGGGTGCTTTTATAAGCACGCAACTCCTCCCTTTGCCTAGTCAGTATGGCGATGGTCGAGTCGACCTGTTCGGGGGTTTTATAATCTTGCATGGGGATTGGACGAATGTCCCTCGTTCATCGTATGTACGAGATTTGCATCATCCTAGCGCGCCTTGCGGCCAGTTTGAACGTCGCTCTCCTCATCGTACCAGTAGCGTTGGACTTTTTCATAGGAAATGAGTTTTAAAAGACTTGAAGTTTTGAAGATATGAGCTTTTTTTCTTGAAAGACAATGAGTGTCTCTTTAGTTTTGGGATGATTTGGGGGTTTGATACATTTCTTCTAGTGCCAATTGTTGTTACCCAATTATGTGGCTATAGATTAGGTAAAATGTATAATAAATGGAGGGATGAAGCATTGAATGCCATGATTTTTTATGAAAACAATGTTGGGGGGAATAAATGCAAGAAAGCAGTAAATGCTAGAGACATTTGCTGAGTTTTTAGGCTTAATCTTAATTTTTTTTATGGTAGTTGGATTGCTATTCATGAGCTCTTAAGACTCTATTTATAGTTTACAATTTGGGTTCCATTGTTGCCCTAGAATATGAAGCAAATCAATGCATTTAATGCTTTGGTAAGGCAGAGATCAATACATTTAATAATGCATTTATTCAATTTTCTGCTTGTCTGCATGTGATATGTCCTTTCCGGACAGGTTTGCACCAATTATCGAGCAACTGCTTGCGACTCGATGGGATCTTCTACTATGTGAGTGATCTTTTACCCTATATAAGAGTATTGCCCGAGTGGTACATATGTGTACTTCTTTAGGTGTATGGGAGAAGTCATGATTTAAAATCACTGAATGTAAAATTCTTTATAAATAGTAGATGTATGTGTTTGTTTTGAGATTTTGGTAGGTATAATTTTGCGTTATGTCAACTCAATACTTAATAGTGATTGATGTTAAATTATTTTATGTCAAAAACTTATGTGAGGCGGTTAAAAAACTAGCATGAGACGATCTTGTGTAAGGCCTACTCTTATTTTATTGTATTGTGCAAGAGTAAAGTAGGAAAGAAAGTGAATAAGTGCGAGGAAAGTAATATCTTATTATAATATATTTTTAAACCTCTTCAAGATGATGTGTCAACACCACCTTATTCTTAGGCTGAGGTGGCATGTCTCAAATCTCTTCATTTTGAAATGTTGCGCTCTCATTAAAAGTTGGTTTAAGTTTTGATCTCGACCATTTATCTCACAAAATTATATCTAAACCATTCATTTTATATTTAGATTTTATTATTTTCTTATTAAGAGTGTCGCACACATTGTCCCCTTTCTCTCAAATGCGCCGTCTATTTCTCTCTCCCATTGCAGCCATCATCCGCGTCGCCTCTATTATTACAGTCGCCATCATCATCACTAAGATTACGCCGTCATTGCTTCGACTTGATCGATCATTGTGCCTACTCCGGACCCATCTCAGGCTACTGCCTAGCCCAGTGATTCAAGTGGCGGTATCTATCATGGACTCCGGCGAGCGCGTCTAAAGCGGATATGCAAAATAGGGATAAATTCAAGGTATGAAGATCCCGAACCGCCACAGCTTCTCCTCTATTCTTTTCTCACTCCATCATCCCTTTCCTGTTAGATTGTTTACAAAACCGGCGCCGCCTCGCTCCTCTACTCCCGTCGCCTCAAAGGGCATCGGATACCGCGGCCTTGAACCGAAGGTATGATACTTATTCTTTATAGTATTTTTCTTGGTCTTAGGTTTTTTTCTTCTCGCCTCCTTTTTTAGTTTTTGCCATCCTCCATTGAACAGTCTCGGCGCCGCCGCCATGTCCTCTAAGATGTAAAACAAATATTTTTTTCCACAATTCAACGATTTTTTTACTTAGATATTTTTAGAATTTATTTTTGCAAAATATTTATATAAGCTAATTTTTGTAAGAGGATATTGAAATATTTTGCAAAAGATATTGTCACGTAAAAGATGGCAAGATTCCGAAAGAATCTTGTCATCCAATACCATATCTCACATGGATAATAAATTGTAATATTTTTTTATGGACAAAATTTTACTATCCAAAAGATATTGTCACTGAAATAACATATTATTCCCAAAAAATCTTGCCATGAAATGCAATATCTTACCATGTATAATACAATAAATAGATATTTTTGGAATAAAATATATGCTAATTTTCTAAGAGGATGTTGTTACCCGATTGATGATTTTGAGAGCTTTATGTGGCTATGATCGGATAAAATAAGATAAAGAACAGAAATGTAAAGACTTCAAGGATTGTCGAGGGGTTTAGGCTCGGTCTTAAGTTATATATTTATTTATCAGCTCTCGGGCTCTATTTATAGTAACTCCTAGGTTACAAGTTATTGCCTTAGCCATATTTTTCTGTAGTTACAATGATTGCTAATGATTTGCTATCCATTGCTTGTGATTTGTCATTGGTGTAAGGTAGGTCTTGCTGGCTGTATCCGCGGGCCGTCCTTGTCCAATGGGGGCATGGCAGCTAGCCCGCAGGTACTGCCCTACAGGGTGCCCTTCAGTCCTTTTCTGTGTTTGAAAACTCTGCACCTGATGTCGTCCTTTTCTCAGGTGCGGCGCGATTGCAGGCTGACGGTTACGTCCTTTCTATCCGCCATTCCTCCAGCTGTATTATACGGGGCGGGCTTTATTTGAGCTCGTCCCAGTCCTCAAGACGGGGTCCTATCTTGGCACGGCCAGGGTGAGCTAAGCCGTTTGAGGCGGCGAGGTCGCTTGGGAAAGCGAGGAAGCCGCCCGATGAAGCCGCCGGAAAGGTGAGGTTGTGGATCATGCGAGCTTGTTATTGAGGCGAGGTTACCTCATCCATCGAGGTCGGGGTCGAATATTCTTTACCCCTAAAACAGAGGATATTGAAATATTTTGCAAAAGATATTGTGCAAAATTCCCAAA
This sequence comes from Ballota nigra, assembly GCA_947034835.1. Taxonomy (NCBI): domain Eukaryota; kingdom Viridiplantae; phylum Streptophyta; class Magnoliopsida; order Lamiales; family Lamiaceae; genus Ballota; species Ballota nigra. The sequence goes on from OX344727.1 coordinate 27,146,504, forward strand.
TAATCTTTTCATTTAATACCATATCTTACCATGGATAATAGATTATAACATTAATTTTTATTTATTTTTTGACAAAAATTTACTACCCAAAAGATATTGTCATTGAAATAACACATTATTTCTAAAAAATCTTTCTATGATATACAATATCTTACCATGTATGATACTATGATACTGAAAGTTAGCAATTTTTTTTAAAATTTTTTATTTTTTTAATATTTCTTATTCAAAATACATGTATACATGAAATGGTTAGGAGAGAATTGATTTTTTTTAAATAATTTAAATTGATGTTTAATATTATATCGAAATTACAAGATATTTAAAATAAAAAATGTTAATGTTGTTGGTAGTAAAGCATTCACTATTTACTTTGAAACAACATGAATTTGTCCTTTCTTCTCATTAACTAACACTTTATGATCAAATGTTGATTTAGATGTTTTAACATGCAGGTTGAAGATCTAGAAGGATCTACAAGACTCTGGAATACTCAATGTTGCAGTAAATGTTGCAAGCATTGGTTGCAAAATGGAAAGGTTACGGGTTCCAGAAGGATCTACAAGGATCTATAAGGACCTACACAATCCAGGCTATTCCAAAATGACTTAGAATAATCTAGATCAGGTGGTTGCAGTGTTAAACATCAGGAATGAAGATAAGATCATGGGCGCATAACAAGAGATCATGGAGTGGTTACATGAAGAAGTTATTTACGGATGCAGACCTCCATCTATAAATAGAGGCCGAAGTCTTCAGTACCAAGTGTGGAGTAAACGAGTACACATACTCTAGTATTGATCCTGAGTTCAAAGGTGATAGGGCAGTTATTCCAACTTTTATGTTATGCCTAGAAGTTTAGTACATCTCGCATAACTTGCGATCAATCCTATATCCATAGATAGAGAGATCATAGATATAGAGTGAGATCAACTTTGACGGTGTATAGTGTTATACACTTAGTCAATTTAGACTTGATAGGTGATATCAAGTCTTGTTTCGGTTGTGAACGATTTAACTCTACACATAACTTTTGTATCACTAATCTTATTATAGTGAACATTTCACCGTAAGGCTAGCACAAGCTATTTTATATAGTTTGTGTTAAAAAGTATTTCATCTTGTAATAGTGGGTTTAAGTCTTCCATTGTACACGTTTTTATCTCTATATTCCAGATTGTTGTGGTGATTGTTCTAACATTCGTTGCAACATTTATACTTAACAACACACACACACCTTCAATTGGCACCAGAGCCATAAACTTGATATACTAAGTTTAGATCCTGTGTTTTTAGTGTGTCTTTTGCTATGGAATATCCTGGTAACACCCCACTTAGGTCTCCTATATTAGATGGGAACAACTATACATATTGGAAACCTAAGATGCGCATGTACATCAAGTCTATTATTGAACGTGCTTGGAGAAGTGTTCTGACCGGCTGAGAATGGCCTAGAAATCAAGCACATGATGATGGCGAGACAAGAGTCAAATGAGAGATTGAATGGACAAATGAGGAGACTACGACGATGAGCTACAATTCCAAAGCTCTCAATGCAATCTTTACCACTGTTGATGTGTCTATGTTTAAAATTATATTAATATGTACTACGGATAAAGATGCATGGGAGAGGCTTCAAGAACATTGTGAAGAAAGTGGAAGTGTTCGAAGGACCAAACTTCGAATGCTTGGGACCAAGTTTGAGAATCTAAGGATGAAGGATGATGAGACGATCACAACTTACAATGAGAGGCTGAGTGAGATTGTCAATGAATCACATGCACTTGGTGATCCAATTTCCAATGTACGAGTTGTACACAAAATTTTGCAATTTGTTCCTAAACGGTTTGATGCAAAAATTTGGGCTATTGAAGAAGCCAAGGACAGTGATACTCTAAGTAAGAATGAGCTTGTAAGTATTCTCAAAACATATGAGATGAACACAACTCAATCTGATGATACGAGTTAAGGAAAGAAGGTTGTTGTTTTCAAAGGTGAAACATCTTCTAACACTGAAACTCAGCCATTTGTGACTGAAGTTGAGCCTGATGAAGATGTTATTGACCACTGTTACAACACTCCTGAGCACATTGCCTTCCTCACAAAGAAGTTCAACTCCTACTTGAAGAAGAAGATGAACATATCTAGAGGAAATGCCCAACCAATGACTCCCTTCAACAACACACCATCTGACCCAGAGAAAAGGAAGGATCAGAATCAATTCAGATAATTCAAAAATAACAAATCAAGGTATGATCCTAAATTTAGAAAATCAGTTAGATGTGATGCATGTACTGGTTTTGGACACTATGCTAATGAGTGTGCAAATACCAAATTAAGACAAAAGCTGAATTTTAATGTTACCTTTAGTGATGACTCAGATGATGAACCTGAAGGTTCTAAAGATGAGGAATTAGCTTTCTCTGCAAGGATTGATTATGATGATTCTTTAGATGATGATATGGATGATCTAGACACTGATGTTGTTTCCAACGTTAAAACATCAGAAACAACATTTGTAAAAAATTATTCGGACTTGGACTGTTTTAATAGGTGTGTTGATGAGACAGGTTCTGATGACATAAAGGATGATGTTTCTAGTATAGCCAAAGTGAAGAATGATCTCAGAGAGACCGTGACAAAGCTGGAAGTCATTTTAACAAGGAAGCATTTAGAAATTTCTAGACTAAAGGAAGAATTGAAAAATTCTACCTTAAGTTTTAAGAAATTTTCTAAAAGTTCTTCTATTGTAAGTGATTCTATAAACATTGGAAAGTCTAATAAGCATGGCTTAGGATATTGTGATGAAACTACTTCTAATTGTTTGAATAATCCTGTAAAATTTGTGAAAGGAAAAACTGAATTTTTTTGCTGAAACAAAAGTACATGTGATTGAAAAACCTATTAAGAAGTATGTGTGTCACTATTGTTCTGAAATTGGTCATATTCGTCCTTATTGTCAAAAGATGAAAAAGGATCTGGAAATTAAAAAAGTGTTGTCTGAAATGTCTTCACATTCTAAGAAATACTGGTCTAAATCAGCTAGGAAAAAGAAAGAGCATGTTATTTGTAATGTTGTTCAAACTTCTCTGAAAGCATGTGTGCCTGATTTATGGTATTTGGATAGTGGTTACTCTTGACATATAACTGGCCAGGTTAGCTACTTATCTGAGTATGAACCTTGTAATGGTGGAACTGTCACATATGGTGGTGGTTCAAAAGGAAAGATCATTGGAAAAGGAACTTTGAATGTTGAAGGTTTTCCTAAGCTTAAGAATATTTTGCATGTTGATGGTTTACTTGCTAATTTGCTGAGTATAAGTCAACTGTGTGATGACAATTTGCATGTTGAATTTGATAAAGATTCATGCTATGTTCTAAACAAGGATAATAAGTGTCTAATGACTGGTAATAGGTCAGCTTATAATTGTTATTTGATTGGAACAAACAATGCGTGTCATTTGTCAAATTGTGATGAGAATGTCCTGTAGCATCAAAGACTTGGACATGCAAATTATAGATTCATGCAAAAATTGGTAAAGTCTGAAGCTATGAGAGGATTACCTAAACTAAATATATCTACACCTACTGTATGTGGTTCATGCCAAAGAGGTAAGCAGGTAAGAGTGTCGCATAAGATGTTATCATATTGCACAACACATCGCTGTTTTGAATTGCTACATATGGATCTTATGGGTCCTATGAAAACTGAAAGAATTGGTGGTAAGAAATATTCACTGGTTGTGGTAGATGATTACTCTAGATTTACCTAGTTTGAATTTTTAAGAGAAAAATCTGAAACATTTGATGCTTTTAAAGTTCTTTACAAAATATTTAAAATTGTTTTCAATTTGAAAGTAAGCAGGATTAGGTCTGATCATGGTAGGGAATTTGAAAATAGCATGTTTACAGATTTTTGTGAAAAGAAAGGTATTGTACTAAAGTTTTCTTCTCCTAAAACTCCACAACAAAATGGAATTGCTGAAAGAAAAAATAGAACTCTTCAAGACATGGCTAGAGTAATGCTCAATTCAAAGAATCTTGCTAAGAAATTTTGGGATGAAGCATTAAATACAGCATGTCATATTGTTAATAGAGTCTATTTTAGATTTGGAAGTAAGAAAATCCCGTATGAGATCTTGAACAATAAGAAACCAAATGTAAAATATTTTCATGTTTTTGGTTGTGTTTGTTACATTCTGAATGATAGGGATCAACTACATAAGTTTGATTCTAGGAGTGACAAAGGTTTCTTCTTAGGTTATTCTAGAAATAGTAAAACCTATAGAGTGTATAACCTTAGACCTAACACTGTTCAAGAGTCTGTGAATGTTGTTTTTGATGATGATAAGAATCTGATAGATGGAAATGACACTGAAGATGTGACTGAAGTTACTGAGGTTCCTAAAGAATCACTGAAAACAGAGAATGTTTCACCAAATATTACAGCATCAGGTACAACATTCCATGCAGTCTCAGTTGATTCTTCACAAAACAATCAGTATACTCCAAAGAAGAATCCAACTACTTGGATTACAAAAAGCCATCCTTCAAATCAGATTATTGGAGATGCTTCAGTTGGTGTTCAAACAAGAAGGAGAGTAAGTGCAGATCGAGTTGATGTGGTAAGGTCTGTGTGCATGTCTTCAATATGCAATATTGTGAATGCTCAGTGTTACTATTCTGAAATTGAACCTAAAAATGTTACAGAAGCATTAAAAGATGAGAATTAGATTAATGCAATGCATGAGGAATTTAATCAGTTTGAAAGGAATGGTGTTTAGTCATTAGTTCCAACACCTAACAATGTCAATGTCAATGTCATTGGAACTAAATGGATATTTAAGAATAAAATTAATGAATCTGGTAACATAGTTAGGAACAAAGCTAGATTGGTTGCACAAGGTTACACTCAATTTGAAGGTATTGATTTTGATGAAACATTTGCACCTGTTGCTAGGATAGAGTCCATTAGATTGTTACTAGCAATTGCATGTTACATTAACATTAATCTTCATCAAATGGATGTAAAATCTGCATTCTTGAATTACATATTAATTGAAGATGCATTCGTTGAACAACCTAAAGGTTTTGAAAATCCACAGTATCCTGATCATGTGTACAAGCTAAAGAAAGCTTTGTATGGTCTTAAACAAGCTCCTAGAGCTTGGTATGGTAGACTTACTGGCTTTTTTTTGCAATTTGGGTTTATAAGAGGAGAAGCTGATAGAACCTTGTTCATTAAACATACTGGAGAAGACTTACTAATAGCTCAAATATCTGCTGATGACATTATTTTTTGTTCAACTTGTAACATTATGTTAAACAAGTTTGTTGAAGCAATGACATCAACATTTGAGATGAGCATGGTAGGTGATTTGAATTACTTCCTAGGACTTCAAATCAAACAATCTGATAAAGGTATTTTCTTCTCTCAGAGTAAGTATGCAAAGAATTTAGAGAAAATGTTTGGTTTAGAAAACTCAAAAGTCGTGAAAACTCCTATGGGATCTACACAAAAGTTGTATAAGGACACTGCTGGACAAGATGTTGATCCAACTTTGTATAGATCCATGATAGGTAGTCTTTTGTACTTAACCTCAAGTAGGCCTGATATTATGTATAGTGTTTGTGTTTGTGCTAGGTACCAAGCACGTCCTAAGGAGTCACATTTGAATGCTGTCAAGAGAATCATTAGATATGTGGTTGGTACAACTAATCTTGGTATATGTTACACCAAAGACACAGGCAGTGCACTTGTTGGATACAGTGATGCTGACTGAGCTGGAGACATTGATGATAGGAAGAGCACGAGTGACGGTTGCTTCTACATAGGAAATAATCTGATTTCTTGGCATAATAGAAAGAGAATTGTGTATCACAATCTACTGCAGAGTCTGAATACATTGCTGCAGGTAGTTGCTGTACACAACTTCTTTGGTTAAGTAAAATGTTTAGTGATTATGGTTTAGAGAGTGACATTTTAACTGTATATTGTGATAATACTAGTGCTATCAACATTTCGAAAAATTCAGTTCAACACTCACTTACTAAACACATAAGTATTAGACATCATTTCATAAGGGATCTTGTAGAAAAGAATGTTGTGAAGTTAGAATACATACCTACTGAAAATCAGTTTGCTGATGTGTTTACTAAAGCTCTTGACCATGAGAGATTCTCATTCTTGAGAAAATCTCTTGGTATGTGCACAATCCGAATAACTGTGAAGCGGATGTTGTTATGAATGCTTAAACATTTATAACAACATCAGGGTATAAGCATGTTTTACTTAAAGCTAGTTCTTATTTCCAGTTTCACAAGAAGGTGAATTATGCTGAGACCTCAAGGAAGAAAAAGAATGATGAAGGAGATGTTGTTGCACATCCTATTCAAGTGTTCTCTGAATATGGCAAGGAGTCAAGCCCAAAGGACTCAACTGAAGGTGAAGCTGGTGGTTCTCAAACTCAAGGCAAAGATTATTCTGATAAGAGTGATGTGCCTATCTTCGAACTAAGAAGGAGAGCCAGAGTTGAGCTGAGAACGAAGAGGAAGTTTGAAAATGTTGTTGATGGTGCTGGAACAAGTACAACAGTACCAGAACCAAAGGATGATGATAGCAGTCCGGAGAGCAGTTCTGAAAAGACCAAAACTGATTCTGACAGAGGTAATGAGTCTGAACACTCTGTAGAACAAGCTAGTATTGATATTGATGATGAATCTTTAGAACAAAGGATAGCTGGGTTAAGCAGAAGAAACTTATTGATTGAGAGAAAAATCAACATTGATGAATTTGAATCTAAGGGTCTAGTTAGATACCTAGAGGAAAGGAGCTTGATGCATGTTGTAACCTTTGCTGATGCCTTTGTTACTGATTAGGTCTATGAGTTCAATGCTTGTTTGAAGGAAAATCATACTAGAAGAAATTCTAGATGGTATGGGTCTGTAGGATTTAGGGATAGGAATGTTCCATTCACTCCTGAGTTGATTAATGAATTTTAACATGTTGAGAATGTTGAGGAAGAAGAAGTTCCTCATGTGGATGAGATCATACATGTTCTTACTGGAGGTAGGGTGAAAAAATGGAAGAAAGATATGCTTGCTGCTTCACTGACTTCTCTGTATTTGGTTCTACACAAACTTGTTGTTTATAACTGGATACCTTCTACCAACTAAACCAAATTAACCAGGGATCAAGCTGTTATGTTGTATAGAATAGGTGTGATGAAAAATTTCAATCTAGGATTGGTTATTTTTACCACATGATGAAGTTCACTGGGAAGATTTCTGAAAGAGGCAACTTGCCTTATCCTGTGTTGATATATGACTACTTAAGAAGTCACAATTTTATCGATAGGAGAAATGAGTTATTGAGGGGGAGAGTGAATCTGATTGGCATATCTCATTACTTGTTGTCTGGAAATATAGTGCTGGATTTACCTTTACAGGAGGATGATAATGAAGAAGCTCCAGAACAAGGCCAACTTGTTCCTGACCCTGCTCCTGCACAAGATGCTGCTCGGAATGCTGGGAACATACCTAGCAACATTCCTGCTCCTGCAGCACACTCCTTAAACATCTCACCTAAATTCATCCAAACTCAGCTGAGATACCTGCAGGACTCTATAGATGAACTCCAATTCATAAAGAACTACTGGGAAAACCTACTTTCTGCCACAACAGGGGGAGTACCAGTTGTTGTTGTTGCTGCTCCAGGAGTGGTGATTCAAGAGATGGATGAAGTTGCTGAACCTGCTGCTGATATTGCTGAAAAAGGAAAGACAGTTGTTGATGAAGCTGTTGCAACTGGACCTGATGATGCTGGGAGAAGTGCAGATGCTGCTAAAGATATTGTTGCAAATCTTGCAACAATCAATATCCAGGAAGCCGAGGAAGAAGAGCTATGTTGGTCCCGAAACGAGTAAACAGGTGTATGGGGGGGGGGAATACACCTGTGATTACAAATTAAAACTTCTTGTAAAACTTATCAGGTTACTTAAGACAGTAGCTCGTCAGTGGACTTGAAGTCTGCTGAGAGTTACTTGGAGAAAGACTACTGAGATAATATCTCCACTGAAAGCTCAAGACTTTCAGTTGAACTACTATCTAATTAGCTTTCAGATGCGGATTAGTGAGCCCTTTAGAAAACTCGTTTTACTTTGATAAACTTATTGAATTCACACACACTTAGAAATAGCAGAATGTAAGAACACAAGGTATAAAGTGGTTCAGAGATGAATCTCCTACGTCCACTGTCCTGATCAAACAGGAGAATTCCTTTCACTTGTAATTCCTTGTGTTATAGTGCCAAGGTGCACTGATCAACTAATCCTCTCTTAGGATGATTGATCACTAGGAAATTCCAGGTCCTAGTTCCCAAAACAAACCAGCTTTCAGATTGATACAACAATCAGCTTACAAACACCACTTAACACTAGCTCTCAACCTAAACACTGAGTAGGGTTTTGAGTAGGGTTTTGGTTCCAACTATTTTGAGATAATCCTTACAAGTTTAGCTCAAGGCTTAGGATTGAATTATCTCTTTCTAAGATTTTGATATAGCTTTTAAGCTTGGTTACAGAAGGTTTGTTAGGCTCTCTACAAATGTGAAACACTTGGGAAACAATGATAATTTCGAGTGCTTCTTAGTTGTTATGAATGTAGAGATAGCTTTGATCTTGTGAGTTTCCCGTGCTTGGAAATGTGCACGTCCTTCTGTATTTATAGGCTTCTTTGAAAATCTTCCCGTTGGTTTTGAATCTTCTCAAGTAAGTCTTCTTGTATCTGATTGGTTCAAACGGCTCTATTTGAAGCTTTAAGTCTTGTCAAGAAACGGCTGCATAAACCATGCTTGTTCACCAGCTTTCTGTAGATTGCTAGGTGGAGGACTTTTGGTACTTGTCAGGCTGGGGCAGGTCGACTGTCAGTAAAGTACGCTGACGTGTCATCTTCTCATTGGACCTTAAGTCTGCGTGCCCAGATTCTTGTCTTGCTTTAAGGTGGAACTCTTCTGAGAGAACCTTCTTATTCCTTCATTTATTGTAAGCTTCACTGAAATTCATTTTGCCTTGTTCCAATCCAGATTTAACTAACAGCTTTAAATATGATTAGCATTAACAGTACTTTGTTGGTTCTTTATCAGTGGACCTTCGTCCTCTCCTGATAGTTTAGTCTTAGTGAGAATGCACTTAGAAAACATTCAAGACTTAGACTTCTTTCTCAGATCACTTAGTCTTCAGCGGACTTCACTTTCAGTGGACTTCATCTTCAGCAGACTTCATACTAAAATACACTCTAGTTTTTACTAAGTGCACTCCAGTTTTTAACACTTTGAACTGTTTGACTAAGTACTAACTCTACTGAATAATTTACTTACAAAATAACTTAGGAGGAACATGTTGGCATCTAATCAAAACATAAGTCTTATACATTTTCCCAACAATTTCCCCCTTTTTGATTATGCCGGAACCTATCTTATTACATATCTTCTTTCAGATGAGGTTCTTCAGATGACATTCAAAGTTCACAGGTTTTGTAAGTAAAACATTCAAGTACATAAGCTTAAATGATAATGAGATATTATCTTGGGCAAAACATCAGTAGAGTTCAATTCATTGATAGAATGATGAAGTACATATTACATGAAGTCAACTCTCAAAAGTTTCAAACTTAAACACACCTGGGACTTATAAAAAAATGCCCAGCAAAAGATACAACCTTCTCAGATGGACTCGAAAATGGGTTCAAGTCCATATTGCTTGAAAACTCTAATCTTTAGCTCATTCTTCCTCTCCATTATCTCCTTCGAATGTCCTCTGAGTCCAAGATGCTCACACAAGGATGTCCACTCTTCGGTGATCCTTTCTCTATCAACAACACCTGTTGCATCTTGAGGAGGCCAGTAGGTGATTGGTTCAGGGGCCTTCAGAGCTTGATCAGGAAAGGCATCATTCCAAGCATCACTGATCTCAGGATAGAGTTTGGGATAGGCATCAAATAACCATGAGTTGAAGACTTCTTGTGCATTGTCCCTTCCTAACTCTCCACTGACATAAAAGGAATACACAAAGTCCCTTTTAGCAGTCTCCCAAGCATCATTGAGCTTCTTAGGGACCCAGGCATCATGATGAGGGAATCTGTTCTGAGATGGTGTGATCTTGTCTTTCTTTAGCTTAGCAGCCCACTTTAGATAACCACTCCTGAATTTCTTAGAAGTAGTTTTGTCAAAAGTGGCTAGCCTCTCCTTTCTTTTTCTCTCAGCTAACTCAGCAATTGTCTCCATCTTACCAACCACCTTATCTCTCCTCTCCTGCTGCTGGGCTGTTAGCTTCCTTGCTCTTTCATTCATACCTCCAGCCTCTTTAATTAGCTCAGCGAGCACTGTGACTTTTGTAGGTGCAGACTTGGGAGGTTCAGAAGATAAGGGTTCAGGATTGAGAATAGGAAGTACCTGAACTTCATCAGTAGAGGTTGTGGACTTAGCTGCCAACCTCCCTGAGGTTCTTGTCTTTTTGGCAACCTCTGCTGAGAGGGCTTCAGATGCCTTCCTCTTTGTGGTTTCCCCCTTCTTCGCAGCTCTCTCCTCCTTCTCCTTAAGATGCTCCTCCTTGAACTTTGAAAGGTCAGCTGAGGAGGTCTCCTTGCCTTTCTTGGCTTCTGCTATCTTTTAAGCTTCAGCTTCAACTCTCTTCAAGGTGCTCTTCACCTGTTGGCCTTTCTCGAAGTCAGGAGTTTCAAGGATAATGTTCATTTTGCTCTTAGGATCTGCCTTTAAGTCCTTAGCACTTATCCTCTTTTCCCCCTTTTCGGCATTAATCATACATTCAGCTACAGTGATGTTGAGCTTCAGTTGATCATGGGCCATTGCCTTCAGCTCAGTTGAGCAATGGTCTACCTCATCTTCAAGCCTCTCTAGAGTAGCTCCAGCTGTCTGCCCAAATTGAACAAACTGCGCAAGCTTTTCATTGATCAGCACATCAGTCTTCTCTTGTGTTGGGAAGTCTTCAGCTGCCTTCTTCAGTACCTCTCCCAATTTGGCTCCTAGCTCAGCATGCTTGGCCTCGAAATTCAGACATCTTAGAGTTCCATAACCCTTCAACCTTTCCAAGAAGGTCAGTTGAGAAAGCCTCTACTGAGGACTTTAGGTTGATGGAAACGTTCTCTACTGAGTCTTTGAGAAATTTGGTCCTGGCCTCTTCTTCAGTCTCTTCCAGCTTCTTCAGGGCTTCAATGATTAACAAACTTTGTCCCTCAACTACATCAATCACCATCTGCTGAGAGTCTTCAACTTTAAGTGTGAGATTCTGAAGTGATGTAGTTGTGGACTCCATGAGTTCATCAATGTGGTCTGAGAGAATAACCATCTCATCCACCTCCTCTTGTACAATCTCCTGGACCTCTCTGAGCTGAGTTTGAAGAGATGGAAGGCTGTCTTCTTTGATAGAGTGAACAGCATCACTCAGTGGAGTTAGGTTGACCACAGCTGGGGGAGTTTCAAAGGTTTGAGTACCTGCATTGCAAACAGTGTTAGTTCTAACTCCCTCAACCTCACAACCTAGATCTCCTGATGCCTCTATCTCCATGGGGACTCCCTCCTCCTCACTTAACTTTCTTTTCTCTCCTTCACTCTCTTTTTCAACTGTGTTTTTTTCAGCCAATTCACCCTTTACAGGGATGATTGCTCTTATCTCTCCACTCTTCACAGCAGTGATTTCTACCTCTTTTTCTTTCTCACTTATTTTTTCAACTCCTTCAGTACCAGACACCTCAGTTGACTCTAAAGCCACCACTGAGGGCTGTTGTGGGAGAGCTTCAGTAGACACCTCTACTGAGCCCTCCTGTGGCAAATTTTGAGCCTCAGTATCCCTTGCCATGGATACATCCTTGGCTGCTTCACCATCACCTTGCTTGGGTGAAGCACCTCCCTCAAGTTCAGACTCCACTGCCTTCTCCTCTGCACTCTTCTCCTTCTCTTCCTCCTTCTTAGATAAGGGTTCAGCTGGCTTATCTCCATCAATAGCCTTCTCTCCCTCAGCAGCCTTTTCTACTTCCTTCTTTGCCTCTGCAATCTTCTCCAAGACCAAACTTTCAAAAATCTTCTCATCACAGAGAAGTCTGGTCTTGTGCATCCCAGCAAATTGCAGCACTTCAACTTCCTCCTTCTTCCACTCCTCTGCATTGTTGCCTCTTATAGCTAGGAGAATTTCACCAAGTCTTCTATCCTTGAGCTGGACAATGAGTCGCAGTCTCAAGAACATGGCCTTAAGTGTTGGGAATTGATCAAGGTCAGGGTATTTAGACTCTAAAGAGTAAGCTACCTCATCCTTGAGAGAATCTAGGAATGAGTACTCTTCTTCATCGTCTGAAGGAAGGGAAGGTGTAGGGGATCTGCTCTCTATTGGCTCTTCTGGGATAGACTCCAGTTGAGTTGAATGAATTTCAGGAGGGTTTGGTTCAGATGAGGTTTGAGGTTGGGTTTCAGGTGAGGTTGGGTTTTGGTCAGTGGGGGTTGATGATGTGGGTTCAGATGGGGTTGAGGGAATGGGTTCAGTAGGGTTTGATGGGGTGGTTTCAGTAGTGGTGGAGATGGGTTCAGTGGGGGTTATTTGGGATCCACTTACTGGCTTTTGAGAGCCATCAGTGGGGGTTTTGGTTATTTTGGAGATGCGTTTGGTTTTGGCAGGGGTGTGAGGCTTTGTTGTTTTGGGTTTAATGGGGGTAGGTGCAGGGACATCTGAGTCAGACTCAGTTGAGATGATGTTTGGAGATGAGTCAGGGTTACCTGATGAAGACTCATCAGTAGAGTCTGTGACTCTGACTTTCTTTGAGGCACTCTCCTTCTCTGCCTCAGAGGACCTCCTGCTTTCCTTCCTAGAGGCTTTCACTGCCTCGGCCTCTTTGTGCTGGGCTATCTTGTCACTCAGTTTGACCAATCTTCTCTTCAATTTGGTCTTCTTCCCTTCAGCAGGGTTAGCTTCCTCTTCCTCGATTTCCTCTGGGCTCTCCTCAGCAGGCTTGAGCATCCTTGTTTCCAGAGTTTTACCAGACTTGAATAGGGTCTTCAAGTTACTCCACTTCCTATCCTTTAACCAGTCTACTCCCACATCCACATTCTCAATTAAGTAAGAAATTTTAGTGGCAAAATTTAGCTTACTTGCCAACTGGGGAGTTTTGTCAGCCTGGAATTTTGAGTGTTCCCTGTTCAAAGCTCTCAAGAAGAACTGCTGCCAATTGTATAGCTTCTCCTTGCTCTCCAATATTGCCTTCATCAACCTGAGCTTCGGCTTGCTCACTTGTTATGTGCTTCCTTGATTTCCCAAGATACATTTACCAACAATCTCACAAAGGATATTGTATGCTGGTAATAGTAGGCTTCTGTTCATCGTGGGACTATATTTCACCCTTTTCTCCATTATTGTGTAGACCCATTCCTCCTTCTTATCCAAGATACAAGTATCTGGATTTGGGCCTTCAGATGGGAGTTCAAATAACTCCTTCAGCTCATCTCCTCCTATCCGAATCTCCTTTCTTATTTTCTGGTGCTCAACAACCTCCATATCGTCTCTCGTCACCTTCTTCTTTCTTTGCACAAAAAGACACGATTTGATTCTTGAGTCAGAGTTGGATATGTTGTAGAAAAATTCAAGAACCTGCCTATCATAACAGTACTGTGGATGTACTGAAAGAAATTTCTCTAAACCAGCAGCTTTGACCATTTCCAAAGCCTCCTTAATGTGAGAGAACTCTGATCTTGATTCAATTTCTGGATTGTTGAAAAGAATTATAGGTTCATACCAGAAACTATCTTTGTTGTTCAGAAACCCTAGGTTAATTTTGGCCATGTTTGTAAGTAGGATTTGAAAAAGTTTGCCGAAAAAAGGTTGAAGAGATAGTAAGTGTTTGCTTGGAAGTGTATTCGAAAAGGTTTACAAGCGGAGGTTTGAGGTTTTTATATGAGTGAAGAACGGTGAGATTGAACAAAGAAATTAACGTCTGAGATTGATTGGGTTTGAGATCGTGGGTAGTTGCAAGGTTTAGTGGGGAGTTTTTAAGATATCTTGACGGTTAGAAAAGAACCGCCCAAAAATGGATGGCATGGATTGGAAAAGTTGGTGGCCGGAAGGTCACATCATCCGACTTTTAGGGCGCATGTGATAGGTAATTGAAAAAGCATGTCTGACTTGTACCACGCGCATTAAATGCTTGCCATGCCAAAATCTCTTCGGAACAGTGGAAAAAGATTTAATTTCCCAGAAAGCACTCATTAGTAAGTTTTGAAACCAAATAAATCTATATAAAACTAAGAGGCTTTAGATTTGAAAATAACATAAGTATAGACTTTGACCTCCACTGAGGTTTGACCTCGTCTGATATTCAGACCTCTTCTGAGATGAGGAGCTTCTTCTGAGAAAGATCCTCTTCTGAATATGAACCTCCACTGAGTTGAAGGTAACTCTACTGAGATTAAATCCTTTCTTTACTCTCCTGGATCTAGGAGTCCAAGCTCCACTGACAACTCTTGAAACCTTGCTTCAGCCAAAGGTTTTGTGAAGATATCTGCCTTCTGCTTGTCAGTGTGGATTTTGAGCATTTTGATGTCCTTCTTCTCCACATGATCTCTGATGAAATGATGCCTTATGTCCACATGTTTGCATCTTGTGTGGAGAACTGGATTTTCTGAAATAGCAATTGCACTATTGTTGTCATAGAAAATAGGGACTTCATTGACAAAGATGTTGTAATCTCTCAGTTGTTGTCTTAGCCAAAGAATTTGAGCACAACAACTTCCAGCTGCCATATACTCAGCTTCAGTAGTGCTTGTGGCTACTGAGTTTTGTTTCTTGGAGAACCAAGAAATCAGCTTACTTCCCAAGAATTGACAAGTGCCTGAGGTTGATTTCCTGTCAATTCTACATCCTCCATAATCAACATCTGAGTATCCTGTGAGTTCCAGATTGTCATCTGAGGGATACCACAATCCCATATTCACAATACCCTTAAGATATTTGAGAATCCTCTTAGCAGCTTCCAGATGACTTTTCTTGGGGTTGGCTTGATATCTTGCACAAATCCCAACTGCAAAAGTGATATCAGGCCTGCTTGCTGTGAGATACAGTAGAGATCCAATGATGGCTCTGTAGTGAGTCTGGTCTACTGATTCTCCATCCTCATCTGGTTCCATCTTGGTATTGGTGTTGAGTGGAACTCTTGCTACTTTGCTGGTCTGGCATCCAAACTTGTTGATCAGCTCCCTTGTGTATTTGGCTTGATTGATGAAGATTCCTTCAGGGGACTGCTTAACTTGAAGTCCTAGGAAGAAATTCATTTCTCCCATCATAGACATCTCAAATTTTCCCTTCATCAGTTGAGAAAATTTCTCACAGAGGACCTGGTTAGGACAACCAAAGATGATATCATCCACATAAATTTGAACCAGCAATGTGTCCTCTCCTTTTGTGATTCTGAAAAGTGTTCTATCAACTCTCTCTTTGATAAAACCATGATCCAAAAGGAATTGTGACAAAGTATCATACCAAGCTCTTGGAGCCTGTTTCAGTCCATATAGAGCTTTCCTCAGTCTATATACTTTGTGACTTTCTTCAAAACCTGGGGGTTGCTCCACATAGACTTCTTCATTGAGTACTCCATTCAAGAAGGCGCTTTTAACATCCATCTGGTACACCTTGAATTTCTTGTGAGCAGCATATGCAAGAAATAATCTTATTGCCTCCAATCTGGCTACTGGAGCAAATGTTTCATCATAGTCAAATCCTTCAACTTGAGAATAGCCCTTTGCAACTAGCCTGGCCTTGTTTCTGACTATGATATCATTCTCATCCTTCTTGTTCTTGAATACCCACTTGGTTCCTATCACATTGCAGTGATATGGTCTGTCCACCAACTCCCAAACTTGATTCCTTGTGAACTGGTTGAGCTCTTCTTGCATGGCAATAATCCAGTTGGAATCTTGAAGCACTTCTGCTATGGAACTTGGTTCCTGGTTTGATAAGAAACAACAAAACAAGGCACTTTCACCATGAAAACTTCTAGTTTTGACTCCTGAGGAAGGATCACCTAGGATTTGCTCAACAGGGTGATCTGAGAGCCAAGTCCTCCTAGGCTGATGCCCTTCAGTAGAGTTTAACTCTTCTGAAGTTGAGTCACTAGATATTGGAATGAAATCGAATTCAGGAAATAAAACAAAGGGTTGAAGTCCTGAGTCATCATTCAAGGTATTTTCATTCTCAATGGTAATTTCATTGGTTCCCCCTTGAATGATGGGTTCAGTGAATGTCTCAGCTGTGACCACATCTTCATTGACATTGGTTACCTCTTGAACTGGGATAGTGTTCATCAGTTCAGTTACATCTTCAGGAGAGCTCTCAGGTGAGCTTTGAGGAGTGGTCTGATTTTGAGTGTCCTCTTTGAATTGTTGATCATTGAGGTTGTCCCAGGTTGGGATGAATGTATCAACACAATTCTCAGGATATCCTTTTGATTTGATACTCAGTCTAGTTAGCCTTTTGCTTATCACATCCTCATTCTCCTTACTTCTGGACTCAAAAGTAGATTCATCAAACACCACATGAGGTGTTTCTTCCACAAAAAGAGTTCTACAGTTGTAAACTCTGAAAGCTCTACTGATTTGGGAATATCCTAAGAAAATTCCTTCATCAGCTTTGCTATCAAAAGCTTTCAGTTGTGTTTTCCCATTGTTGTGAATGAAACACTTGCAACCAAAAATATGAAAGTAAGATACCTGTGGCTTTCTGCCATTCCATAACTCATATGGAGTTTTTCCTTGATGTTTGGTTACCATGGATCTGTTTTGAGTGTGGCAGGCAATATTAATAGCTTCAGCCCAGAATCTTTTAGGAACCTGAGCTTCAGCTAACATTGTCCTTGCTGCCTCCTTGAGAGACCTATTTCTTCTTTCAGCTACTCCATTTTGTTGTGGAGTTCTTGCAGCTGATGTCTCATGAGAAATACTTAATTCTTTGCAATAATCAGATATAATAGAATTTATGAATTCAGTGCCCTTATCTGATCTTATCTTTACAATGTTCAGGCTCTTTTCATTGCTAACTTTCTTCAGGAGCTCTGGCAGTCTCAGTTGAGTCTCCTTTTTGCTTGCAAGAAATATCACCCATGTGTACCTGGAGAAGTCATCAACAACAACAAGTGTATACTTTCTCCCATAGATACTTACCGGGGTTACTGGACCAAAAAGATCCATATGTAACAATTGAAGTACTCTGTCAGTAGAGGTTGCTACTTTGCTTTTGAAAGATGTCTTTACTTGCTTTCCCTCCTGACAGGCTTTACAGATATGTTCTTTGTTGTATACTTCATTTGGCATTCCTTCTACCAGTCCATGTCTTGCTATCCTGTTCATCATCTTGAAATTCAGATGACTTAGCCTTTTGTGCCATAACCAATTAGTGTCAGTTGAGCTCTTAGCAATAAGACATGCATTTGGTGTGCAAGATTTCCAATCTGCAAGATAGACATTTCCCTTTCTTGACCCAGTTAGTAGTACCTGTTGTGAAGATATATTCTTAACAAAACACAGGTTACATGAAAATTCAACACTGTATCCTTTATCACAGAATTGACTTATGGATAGAAGATTATGCTTAAGTCCACTGACAAAGGATACATTGCTTACCCTTACTGAGCCAATGATTAAAGTACCATAACCTTTAGTAGCTCCTTGTGAGTTGTCACCAAAGGTGACTTGTGGAACTTCTTTCTCAACAAATTCTGTCAGGAGATCTTTGTTGCCAGTCATGTGCCTAGAACATCCACTGTCCAAGTACCAGACTGATGATTTAAGAGCTTCTCCTTTGTTGAGGTCCACTGAGCCCTGCAATCACAGATCAAGCTTTAGGTACCCATTTGGTGTTGGGTCCTACCAGGTTAGCTGTACCTTTCGGAATCCAAATTTGCCTCACAGTTCTAATCACTTTAGATTGGCTAATTTGTCTTCCATAAACATCTACATAGATTGTTATCTCCCTAGGTGCCTTGGGAGTAAACTTTCTATGGGTGTCAGCCTTTGAAGGAACAGGAACCTTCTTCACATTCTTTCTCTTAGGCTTGGGTGCACCTGGTCTTGGTTTTTGTTGATAAAGGTATGAAGGGCCTTTTCCTTTAGGCACAAAAGGAATAGGTCTTCCATATGAGTCATTCCTTGAGGACTGCTCATGCCTGGGTGCTCTCAGCTGAGGTTGCTTCATCTGTGAAGACCTCGGCTGATAGTACCTCTGCTGAGATCTAGTTTGATAAGTCACCTGAGCCTTTCCATTTGGTTTTGGCTTAGATTGACTTTTCTTTTGAGTGATCTCAGCTGGTCTTTTTCCTTTATCCATAGTCTGTGGTTGAAATGTCACAGACTTGACAAAAACTCTCTTTGTGCCACTTGAAGAAGCAACACTCAGAGGACCTTCTGAAGGTTTTGGAATAAAGTCTATCCCACACTTGTTATTAGGATTGATTTGAAAATTTTGGATCTCCTCTATGGCAAGAGAGGGTTTGTTTAGAGCATCAATCCTTTTTAACAAGGTCTCTTCAGATTTTTGTAAGACATCAATTTTCAGGAGAGAATCCTTTATTTGGCTTACCAATTTTAAATTCTCTTCAGTTAACTTTGACTTAGATTCATTGAGATCTTTTATCAGTTGATCTCTACCATTTCCTTGACTCCTGAGGGTTTCCACCTCTTTTGTCAGTTCAATGGTAGATTTGGCTGAGTTTAGATCTGCTTGATTCCCAGCCTTAATTAACTTGGAGTTTTCACTCAAGAGTTGTTTGTTCTCATCTTGAAGACAGAAACTTGCTTCTTGCAACCTTGAGAAATCAATCATCAATTGTTCCAAAGCGGACTGAAGATTGAGTTCCTCAGTTGACTCTGAGCTTAGCTCAGGTGTGTGTTCTAGAGAAATGGATGGTTTAGATTGTACCTCTGGTTCTTCTCTTGCCATGAGGCACATGTCATCTTCACTGCTGTCAGAGAACAGTTCATCAGGTGACTCCAGATTTTCATCAACATCCCCAGCCATCATGGCTTTCCTTTCTCCATATCTTCTGTCTCTTTTGGCTTGCCTTTCCTTTCTTTCTTTAATGCTCAGTTGAGGACAGTCATATTGAAAGTGCCCAATCTTCTTGCACTGAAAACACCTGTTGGCATCATCATTCTTTTCCTCAGTGGACTCTCTGGTCTTTGATGATGATCCTTCAGCCTTGGTGTAATTCTTGTATTCATTCTTCTTCTCCAGCTCAGATGAGCTTTTCTCTCCTTCTCTGGTGGTCTTTTGTGGATAACTTCTACCTTCCCTGTTATCCCTGTAAAATCTTTTATACTTGCCAAAGCGGTTGTTAAGTTGTTCAAACCTTCTAGCCATCAGGCTGAGTTCCTCCTGCATCTCAGCCTTGCTTTGTGACTTGCTTGCCTTTGTACTCTTCTGAGGCTTTGGGGATTTTAGCTCAGACTCCTTAGCTTTGAAGGCTACTCCCTTCTCAGCTGAGGTCTCATCAGGAGCCCTTTTCCTGTTCAGATCAAACTCATAAGCCTTGAGTTCAGAGAATACCTGTTGCATAGACATGCTGGATATATCCTTGGTATTCTGCATCATCACAGAGTACACATCCCATCTTGAGGTTAGACCTCTCAGGATCTTTAAGGCAACCTCTATCTTGGTATAGACTTTTCCCAGAGAATTTATCTCATTCATGATGTCTGTGAACCTCCCATCAAGCTGGTCTATTGTCTCAGTGGACTCCATGGTGAACTGCTCATACTTTTGAACAGCTACTAAAAGCTTGTTCTCCTTTATCTTGTCAGTTCCTTCACACATGAGAGCAAGAGTGTCCCATAGTTCCTTTACAGTCTTGCAGTGGATCACTCTTCCCATTACAGAATCTGGAATAGTGGTGTAGAGAATGTTCATGGCTATGAAGTTGAGGTTGTTTCTCCTCCTCTCTTCTGCAGTGAAGTTATCTTCATCTTTGGGCCATTCTTCTCTAGGATCTGCAATAGTTTCAGATGTAGTTCTAGGGTTAGGTGTCATAAATACAAATGGACCTTTAGTAATAACCCTTAACATTTCATCATGCACACAGGCAAGATGAGCTCTCATTCTGATCTTCCAGAAGTCATAGTTTTCCACTCAGAATTGTGGAAGCTTGTGATGAGACATATGGTTCAAGGGATTAACTCCCATGTTGTTCTCTGCTGGTGGTGCTACCCTAGCTGTATTGTCAGCCATAGTATAAAAACTAGTTTATCAAAAGATCAATTCAGGTGACCTTAAAAAAAAAATACCTTTAAGCACAAGGAATACATAGAACAATGGTCTTTTGAACCACTGCTCTGATACCAATTGTTGGTCCCGAAATGAGTAAACAGGTGTATGGGGGGGGGAATACACCTGTGATTACAAATTAAAACTTCTTGTAAAACTTATCAGGTTACTTAAGACAGTAGCTCGTCAGTGGACTTGAAGTCTGCTGAGAGTTACTTGGAGAAAGCCTACTGAGATAATATCTCCACCGAAAGCTCAAGACTTTCAGTTGAACTACTATCTAATTAGCTTTCAGATGCGGATTAGTGAGCCCTTTAGAAAACTCGTTTTACTTTGATAAACTTATTGAATTCACACACACTTAGGAAATAGCAGAATGTAAGAACACAAGGTATAAAGTGGTTCAGAGATGAATCTCCTACGTCCACTGTCCTGATCAAACAGGAGAATTCCTTTCACTTGGAATTCCTTGTGTTATAGTGCCAAGGTGCACTAATCAACTAATCCTCTCTTAGGATGATTGATCACTAGGAAATTCCAGGTCCTAGTTCCCAAAACAAACCAGCTTTCAGACTGATACAACAATCAGCTTACTAACACCACTTAACACTAGCTCTCAACCTAAACACTGAGTAGGGTTTTGAGTAGGGTTTTGGTTCCAACTATTTTGAGATAATCCTTACAAGTTTAGCTCAAGGCTTAGGATTGGATTATCTCTTTCTAAGATTTGGATATAGCTTTTAAGCTTGGTTACAGAAGGTTTGTTAGGCTCTCTACAAATGTGAAACACTTGGGAAACAATGATAATTTCGAGTGCTTCTTAGTTGTTATGAATGTAGAGATAGCTTTGATCTTGTGAGTTTCCCGTGCTTGGAAATGTGCACGTCCTTCTGTATTTATAGGCTTCCTTGAAAATCTTCCCGTTGGTTTTGAATCTTCTCAAGTAAGTCTTCTTGTATCTGATTGGTTCAAACGGCTCTATTTGAAGCTTTAAGTCTTGTCAAGAAACGGCTGCAAAAACCATGCTTGTTCACCAGCTTTCTGTAGATTGCTAGGTGAAGGACTTTTGGTACTTGTCAGGCTGGGGCAGGTCGACTGTCAGTAAAGTACACTGACGTGTCATCTTCTCATTGGACCTTAAGTCTGCGTGCCCAGATTCTTGTCTTGCTTTAAGGTGGAACTCTTCTGAGAGAACCTTCTTATTCCTTCATTTATTGTAAGCTTCACTGAAATTCATTTTGCCTTGTTCCAATCCAGATTTAACTAACAGCTTTAAATATGATTAGCATTAACAGTACTTTGTTGGTTCTTTATCAGTGGACCTTCGTCCTCTCCTGATAGTTTAGTCTTAGTGAGAATGCACTTAGAAAACATTCAAGACTTAGACTTCTTTCTCAGATCACTTAGTCTTCAGCGGACTTCACTTTCAGTGGACTTCATCTTCAGCAGACTTCATACTAAAATACACTCTAGTTTTTACTAACTGCACTCCAGTTCTTAACACTTTGAACTGTTTGACTAAGTACTAACTGTTGATGAACGTATTTAATCGGATGGATTAATGGCTGTTTAAATCTGTGTTACGTCACCAATCAATACGTGTGATTGATTACCACCGTAATTGGTAAATCGAGGTGTGAATTTATCGAATTAGTAAATTCGGTAGTCGAAATTGAACTGATTTCGTATGTGTGGGCGTTTTAGGTGTATTTGTGTGTGTTTTGGAATTGTTTATGCATTTGAACTTTTTTGAACTTCCCTTTCACAGCTGGAGAACAACTATTTATAGAGACTAGCAAGCATGAGGTGTCCAAGACTCTTGGTCTCCCTAGCCTGCATGCTTGACATGTGTCCCTTTGATCTTATCTAAGCTGAATCTTAGCTACAAAGTCTTCTTTGGTCTTATCTCGGACTCATTGTTGTTCGCCTAGGCCGGCTTGATTGATCTTGTTGATTCTCCAACTGAAAATTGTTCGCCTCTTGAGGTTGTACTTTGGAAGTTGTTCGCCTTATGGCTTTGTTCAGCTTGGCTTTGGGATCTTTGTCCTTTGTTCACTTGTACACACTTCCTTGGCTGTTTGTTGTATCATAGTTTGACCAAGTTGTTCGTCATTGATGACTTCACAGTTGGCTCATTCTTGGTCTCGGGTCTTAATACCTGTTCGCCCATTAGTTGTTTGTCGGGGGAGTTGTTCGTCACTTTATACACCTCTCAGATTGGTAGATGCACCCCAACTTGATTTTCTTTGTTGATCACCCTTGATTTAAGGTTGGCTCTTCATAATCCTTGATGTAGCTTTAATCCTTGTTCGTCATTTATTAATAATTATTCGCCTATCAACAATTGCCCCCTATCCTAGCTATATATTGCTCCAGACGAGCAACTTTGTGGCGAGCAACTATAGTTAGGATATCAAAATGATGAGGGTTGGGACGAACATCATTGATATGGGCGAGCAATATATGGTCTGTCGTTTTGTCTCCCCAAGGTCTGGGGGTTGTACGAAGATGACGTGGGCGGCATGGCTGTGCGCCGCCCACGCGCGAGCAATCCCGAGGCCACGCGCCCCTATATTTGCATGTAGGCCCTTCGATTTTTATACTTGCTCGGAAATTACCCCGTTTTCTTTCAATTTGGCCCGTATTTTGTTGGAAATTACGCTTTGTGCCCCGTTTTTTGCTTGGGGTATAAATAGAAGGGGGAAACAAATATTTCCCACTTTTTCCTCTCTTGCTACAGTGCTCCGGTGATTCTTCCTTCTCCGGCGATTCCAAGCTTCTCCGGCGTCTGTTCTTCCAGTGTTTGGCCTCAAATCTCCGAAGTAAGGTAGTTACCCTCTTGTCTCTCCTCCTTTTTTCTTTTTGTCCTCGAAAATTCCCATTGCCGCCGTGTGGAAATTAGCGTCGTCGTCTTCTCTGGGAATCGCCGCCGTCTGCAAGTGGTGTCGCCGCCGTCTGCGTTCTTCTATCTTTCTTCCATGTCTTCACATTCGAGCAACAAATCTGAGGAAACCCTTGATCCCCTCTTTCCCATTGTGTCACATCAAGATCAACCTCCTTTTGAGATTTCCTCGGCATCGAACCCCCACGTGGACTCGGTTGTTCGATCGGTGGAAGATACTGGTGCTCGCCCGTCACAGAGATCCGGGAGGGAGTTGGTTGCTATCGCGAGCAGGAATTCGGAGGAAAGCTCCTCGTCAGGCTCTGAATCCGAGGAAGATCCGTTTTTTGACGAACTCACTCCCGAGTTCTTAAAGAGTATTGAATTCCCGTCCCCCAAAATGTTGGAGAATGAAATCCCAGTAGGAGTTGCTCGACCCTTCGAATGGCGAGCATATGTCGAGGAGCATGCGAACAGTTTTGCTCGCCCACATAGACAAATAATGGACTTAATAAAAACTGACTTTCAGGCGAGCAAGATCAAGAGTGTTGTTCGCGAGGATGAGTTGGACTCAATCCGGGAGACCTACAAGATTCCCTATGATATTCACATGTGGGCTCCCCGGAAGAAAGAGAGAGCTGATCGCCCACCTCCCGGATGCACCGCGATCAACATTGATACCCTGATCGCTGGTCTAAAGTTGCCTCTACCCCCAGTTGTTGGGCGCTTCCTCGAGGCGACCAATCTTGCTATTACACAGATCACACCAATAGGGTGGATGAATCTGCTCGGCGCCATGGGTTTATTTGCCCTAGAGGGATACGTTGATCGCCTTACTGCGGAGGAAATCAACTATCTCATGACGATCACCAGATGTCCCATTGGTGAAGAAGGCTACTACTACCTCAAGGCCAGGACCGGACTTAAGATGGTAGAAGGGGTGCCAAACAAGATCAGAGATTGGAAACAGCACTTTTTCTTCATAGGGGGTGATTGGCGAGCATCTTCTGGTCCACACGGTGGCATTGGGCGAATAAACTCTCCCGCAGCTTACGGAATAATTAAGCGTTAGTTTATCTTTGCTCGCCTTCGAAATGTGTTGTTCTAATTTAACTTTTATTATTTGCTCGCAGGTCCTCGATTGCTCAAGTGGAACTCGGAAGGAGAAGAGATCGGGGACGAGTTCCTGTTCACCTCTTGTTTGGTCGACTTGCACAACAGAGCGGACAGGACCATCCAATACCTAAGCGACGAGAAGCGTCAAAGAGCTGCTCGTTTGCTTACTTATCCCCATCACTTGGAAGCACAGATTGAAGTGCCCCCTGGTATATCAAAAATTTCTAACTCCAAAAACCAATTTTGCTCGTCATTTGACTTCTATAACTTGCTCGTCTAACTCATTTTTTTTTTCATTTTTTTTTTAGCAGAGCAAGTCACTGTTGCTGTCCCACCTTGTTTTGCTCTCCTCGAACATAGAGTTTTTGAGATGGCACCTCCGAAAGGCCGAAAAAGGAAGGGTGATCCACCTTCCAAAGTACTTGGAATGACGAACAAGGCTGAAGGAGCCAAAGTTCCTCGGTCTGCGGCACCTTCCGGCCATGCTCGGCCAGTTCCCCCGATTTCTCCTCCTCAAAGGGGGAAACGCTTAAAGAAGGCGGACGGGACTCCGCTGGCCCAAGATGTCGCCGATGGTGGCAAAGGGAAGGAGAAGGTGGGCCACAGTCATGCTCGCCAAGAGGGGGATATTGTTCGCCGCTCATCCATCGAGCCTATGGAGACGACGGGCAAAGCGGGCAAAAGTGTTACCCCAATCCGCGGCCCTGAGGATATCACCATATTGGGTTGGGACGAGCGAAAGTTCCAAGAGTAAGCATATCTAGCTTTATGGCCGGCGAACAGCTTTTAAGAACATCTTGTAACTTGGGTTTTTGTTCGCAGGTATCGGCCTAATGATCATCCTGGGCGAGCAGCTGCGGTCCATCAATACGCCTGCTCAAAAACTCCGGTTAACATTCGCGAGATCCCGGGCGAACATGTTCGTCGGGCAACTGAGTTGATCGCCCGATCGTGGACCCGGCCTCTGGAGACGACCGTTTCCGCCCAAAACATTGCGGACAACTTCCACTTTTCTTTGATGCATCATGCAAACGGCCTTGCCATCGCCCAGAAGGGAATGATCCAACTCGCCGAGCTCGAAGATGCTGTTCGTCGCTACGCCAGTACAGCTCGGCAGCTGACCGAAGAGAAGGATGGCCTGGTCGGCCAATATGAGGCCAAAATTGCTCGCCTTAATAACCAGATCTCCCTCTACCTTGACAATGAGCAAAAACACCTTGAAGAAATTCAAGGTTTATCCAGAGAATTGGGAGGCAAAGAAGCCATGCTCGGCGAGGAGAAGAGCAAACTGTCAGCGGCCGAGCAGAAAATCGCCGATCTTGAGGCGGAGGTTGCTCGTCTCCGGGAGTCAGAAACCAACCTCTTCACACGCGAGCAACTTGAAGAGGAAGTTCAGGCTCGGACTGCTCCCATTTCCAACCTTGGATATATTTGCGCCTATGCGGACAGCATCCGCTCGGCCGATGCTTATGACTACAAGGACTTGGTGGAAGAAATGAGCAAGGACTTGAATGAGTTCATCGAACAATATCCGCTGCCGAACAACATTGAGATCCAGCTGGCGGACCTGGCTGAATTGGGGGTCAAGATTGATAAGCTTGACTCTAGCATTACTGTTACCCATCCTCCTCACCATGCTATTGAAGACGAGCAAGAGGGAGAGCCGGCCGCTGCTGACGAACAAACTGCTAAAGAGGCGGAAGATAAGGCAGCTGAAGACCTTTCTCGGGACATGATTGTCGACCCTTCTGCCAAACAAATTCAAGATCCTCCTTCCGCCGAGCAGCAGTAGTTTTAGGACTTAGCTTTCTTCATCTTTTGTAATAGTTGTTCGTTCCTGTTTTGTAGTAATTGTGGCTACTTTCAGCTTGTACTATCTTTTGGGCTTAAAAGCCTTTGATTTAAGGGAATGTCTTTCTCATGTTCGCTCATCTTCTTATATGTTAATTGCCTTTACATTTTCATGAAATGCTTTTGCAATTATAACATATTGTATTGGGCTTTGTTCACTTTTTGAACTTTGCCTTTGATGGAATAGGGTTTAGCCTTAGGTTCTGCTCATCTTAAAAGACGAACAACCTTTGAATGGCTTTGGTCCTTGAATGGACTGGTACCTCGAGCTTTGGACTTTTCTTTTATTGACGAACAACTACTGTATTTATATTTTGAACAAATTACAAGTGTTATAAGACTGTTCATCACTAACATATACAATATGACGAACAACTTTGAACACAAACTAAAAACTTGCTCGCTTATAGATTTTTGCCGAGCAACTCTATTCAAAAATAAAAGACGCAGCACCAGACTATACAATGTGCCGAGCAACTTTTTAATCTATACTTAGCCAAATTTTCAAAAAATTATGCAAGTTTTTGATCCATTCCATTTGCTTGATTCACTTCATTCGCCATAAAATTGTTGATGAACGTATTTAATCGGATGGATTAATGGCTGTTTAAATCTGTGTTACATCACCAATCAATACGTGTGATTGATTACCACCGTAATTGGTAAATCAAGGTGTGAATTTATCGAATTAATAAATTCGGTAGTCGAAATTGAACTGATTTCGTATGTGTGGGCATTTTAGGTGTATTTGTGTGTGTTTTGGAATTGTTTATGCATTTGAACTTTTTGAACTTTGCCTTTGATGGAATAGGGTTTAGCCTTAGGTTCTGCTCATCTTAAAAGACGAACAACCTTTGAATGGCTTTGGTCCTTGAATGGACTGGTACCTCGAGCTTTGGACTTTTCTTTTGTTGACGAACAACAACTGTATTTACATTTTGAACAAATTACAAGTGTTATAAGACTGTTCATCACTAACATATACAATATGACGAACAACTTTGAACACAAACTAAAAACTTGCTCGCTTATAGATTTTTGCCGAGCAACTCTATTCAAAAATAAAAGACGCAGCACCAGACTATACAATGTGCCGAGCAACTTGTTAATCTATACTTAGCCAAATTTTCAAAAAATTATGCAAGTTTTTGATCCATTCCATTTGCTTGATTCACTTCATTCGCCATAAAATTGTTGATGAACGTATTTAATCGGATGGATTAATGGCTGTTTAAATCTGTGTTACATCACCAATCAATACGTGTGATTGATTACCACCGTAATTGGTAAATCGAGGTGTGAATTTATCGAATTAGTAAATTCGGTAGTCGAAATTGAACTGATGTCGTATGTGTGGGCGTTTTAGGTGTATTTGTGTGTGTTTTGGAATTGTTTATGCATTTGAACTTTTTGAACTTTGCCTTTGATGGAATAGGGTTTAGCCTTAGGTTCTGCTCATCTTAAAAGACGAACAACCTTTGAATGGCTTTGGTCCTTGAATGGACTGGTACCTCGAGCTTTGGACTTTTCTTTTGTTGACGAACAACTACTGTATTTACATTTTGAACAAATTACAAGTGTTATAAGACTGTTCATCACTAACATATACAATATGACGAACAACTTTGAACACAAACTAAAAACTTGCTCGCTTATAGATTTTTGCCGAGCAACTCTATTCAAAAATAAAAGACGCAGCACCAGACTATACAATGTGCCGAGCAACTTGTTAATCTATACTTAGCCAAATTTTCAAAAAATTATGCAAGTTTTTGATCCATTCCATTTGCTTGATTCACTTCATTCGCCATAAAATTGTTGATGAACGTATTTAATCGGATGGATTAATGGCTGTTTAAATCTGTGTTACATCACCAATCAATACATGTGATTGATTACCACCGTAATTGGTAAATCGAGGTGTGAATTTATCGAATTAGTAAATTCGGTAGTCGAAATTGAACTGATTTCGTATGTGTGGGCGTTTTAGGTGTATTTGTGTGTGTTTTGGAATTGTTTATGCATTTGAACTTTTTGAACTTTGCCTTTGATGGAATATGGTTTAGCCTTAGGTTCTGCTCATCTTAAAAGACGAACAACCTTTGAATGGCTTTGGTCCTTGAATGGACTGGTACCTCGAGCTTTGGACTTTTCTTTTGTTGACGAACAACTACTGTATTTACATTTTGAACAAATTACAAGTGTTATAAGACTGTTCATCACTAACATATACAATATGACGAACAACTTTGAACACAAACTAAAAACTTGCTCGCTTATAGATTTTTGCCGAGCAACTCTATTAAAAAATAAAAGACGCAGCACCAGACTATACAATGTGCCGAGCAACTTTTTAATCTATACTTAGCCAAATTTTCAAAAAATTATACAAGTTTTTGATCCATTCCATTTGCTTGATTCACTTCATTCGCCATACTTGCCCCCAAGATAATTGTTCGCCCATTCATTGATAGTACTTCTTGAGATGTACGACATTCCAAGAGTATGAGGCTGGCTTGCCTTCCATATCTTCGAGATCGTATACGCCATTTACGAATTTTTCCGTTATACGATATGGGCCCTCCCAAGTTGGTCCCAGTACTCCTGAAGGTTGGGCGAGCAGTTTTCTTAGAACCAAATCTCCAACTCTGAATTCTCGGACTTTTACACGGGAATTATAATAATGTTCCGCTCTTTGCTTGTATGTTGTATTTTTTAACTCAGCATTGAGTCTTTTTTCTTCGAGCAAATCCATTTCAGCACTTAGAGCAGAATTGTTTGCTTGTTCATCAAAGTTGATCGTCCTAATCGTGCTGGTCCTTAACTCAATAGGTATTACTGCTTCTGTTCCGAAAGCCATAGCAAAGGGTGTTTCTCCGGTGCTAGACCTGGGAGAAACTCTGTATGCCCACAAGACTTCCGGGAGTTCGATAGACCAACCATTTTTGCTCTCCGCCAGTCTTACTTTTAATGTATGCTTGATTATCTTGTTCACAGCTTCAACTTGTCCGTTTGACTGGGGATGATAAGGTATGGAGTAATGCTTTTTGATCCCCCACTTCGCACAGAATTCTCTCAACTCTTGTCCATCAAACTGTGGACCATTGTCTGTCACAATTGCCTGTGGAACTCCAAAACGACAGACAATGTTCTTCCAAATAAAGTTGATCATCTTTTGTTGCGTGATGTTCACCATGGCCTCTGCTTCTGCCCATTTAGTGTAATAATCGACTGTCACAACTCCCCCGACGAACAACTAATGGGCGAACAGGTATTAAGACCCGAGACCAAGAATGAGCCAACTGTGAAGTCATCAATGACGAACAACTTGGTCAAACTATGATACAACAAACAGCCAAGGAAGTGTATACAAGTGAACAAAGGACAAAGATCCCAAAGCCAAGCTGAACAAAGCCATAAGGCGAACAACTTCCAAAGTACAACCTCAAGAGGCGAACAACTTTCAGTTGGAGAATCAACAAGATCAATCGAGCCGACCTAGGCGAACAACAATGAGTCCGAGATAAGACCAAAGAAGACTTTGTAGCTAAGATTCAGCTTAGATAAGATCAAAGGGACACATGTCAAGCATGCAGGCTAGGGAGACCAAGAGTCTTGGACACCTCATGCTTGCTAGTCTCTATAAATAGTTGTTCTCCAGCTGTGAAATAGAAGTTTAAAAAGTTCAAATTCATAAACAATTCCAAAACACACACAAATACACCTAAAACGCCCACACATACGAAATCAGTTCAATTTCGACTACCGAATTTACTAATTCGATAAATTCACACCTCGATTTACCAATTACGGTGGTAATCAATCACACGTATTGATTGGTGACGTAACACAGATTTAAACAGCTATTAATCCATCCAATTAAATACGTTCATCAACAATTCACTTCATTCGCCATACTTGCCCCCAAGATAATTGTTCGCCCATTCATTGATAGTACTTCTTGAGATGTACGGCATTCCAAGAGTATGAGGCCGGCTTGCCTTCCATATCTTCGAGATCGTATACGCCATTTACGAATTTTTCCGTTATACGATATGGGCCCTCCCAAGTTGGTCCCAGTACTCCTGAAGGTTGGGCGAGCAGTTTTCTTAGAACCAAATCTCCAACTCTGAATTCCCGGACTTTTATACGGGAATTATAATAACGTTCCGCTCTTTGCTTGTATGTTGCATTTTTTAACTCAGCATTGAGTCTTTTTTCTTCGAGCAAATCCATTTCAGCACTTAGAGCAGAATTGTTTGCTTGTTCATCAAAGTTGGTCGTCCTAATCGTGCTGGTCCTTAACTCAATAGGTATTACTGCTTCTGTTCCGAAAGCCATAGCAAAGGGTGTTTCTCCGGTGCTAGACCTGGGAGAAACTCTGTATGCCCACAAGACTTCCGGGAGTTCGATAGACCAACCACTTTTGCTCTCCGCCAGTCTTACTTTTAATGTATGCTTGATTATCTTGTTCACAGCTTCAACTTGTCCGTTTGACTGGGGATGATAAGGTGTGGAGTAATGCTTTTTGATCCCCCACTTCGCACAGAATTCTCTCAACTCTTGTCCATCAAACTGTGGACCATTGTCTGTCACAATTGCCTGTGGAACTCCAAAACGACAGACAATGTTCTTCCAAATAAAGTTGATCATCTTTTGTTGCGTGATGTTCACCATGGCCTCTGCTTCTGCCCATTTAGTGTAATAATCGACTGCCACAACTCCCCCGACGAACAACTAATGGGCGAACAGGTATTAAGACCCGAGACCAAGAATGAGCCAACTGTGAAGTCATCAATGACGAACAACTTGGTCAAACTATGATACAACAAACAGCCAAGGAAGTGTGTACAAGTGAACAAAGGACAAAGATCCCAAAGCCAAGCTGAACAAAGCCATAAGGCGAATAACTTCCAAAGTACAACCTCAAGAGGCGAACAACTTTCAGTTAGAGAATCAACAAGATCAATCGAGCCGACCTAGGCGAACAACAATGAGTCCGAGATAAGACCAAAGAAGACTTTGTAGCTAAGATTCAGCTTAGATAAGATCAAAGGGACACATGTCAAGCATGCAGGCTAGGGAGACCAAGAGTCTTGGACACCTCATGCTTGCTAGTCTCTATAAATAGTTGTTCTACAGCTGTGAAATAGAAGTTTAAAAAGTTCAAATTCATAAACAATTCCAAAACACACACAAATACACCTAAAACGCCCACACATACGAAATCAGTTCAATTTCGACTACCGAATTTACTAATTCGATAAATTCACACCTCGATTTACCAATTACGGTGGTAATCAATCACACGTATTGATTGGTGACGTAACACAGATTTAAACAGCTATTAATCCATCCAATTAAATACGTTCATCAACAATTCACTTCATTCGCCATACTTGCCCCCAAGATAATTGTTCGCCCATTCATTGATAGTACTTCTTGAGATGTACGGCATTCCAAGAGTATGAGGCCGGCTTGCCTTCCATATCTTCGAGATCGTATACGCCATTTACGAATTTTTCCGTTATACGATATGGGCCCTCCCAAGTTGGTCCCAGTACTCCTGAAGGTTGGGCGAGCAGTTTTCTTAGAACCAAATCTCCAACTCTGAATTCCCGGACTTTTATACGGGAATTATAATAACGTTCCGCTCTTTGCTTGTATGTTGCATTTTTTAACTCAGCATTGAGTCTTTTTTCTTCGAGCAAATCCATTTCAGCACTTAGAGCAGAATTGTTTGCTTGTTCATCAAAGTTGGTCGTCCTAATCGTGCTGGTCCTTAACTCAATAGGTATTACTGCTTCTGTTCCGAAAGCCATAGCAAAGGGTGTTTCTCCTGTGCTAGACCTGGGAGAAACTCTGTATGCCCACAAGACTTCCGGGAGTTCGATAGACCAACCACTTTTGCTCTCCGCCAGTCTTACTTTTAATGTATGCTTGATTATCTTGTTCACAGCTTCAACTTGTCCGTTTGACTGGGGATGATAAGGTATGGAGTAATGCTTTTTGATCCCCCACTTTGCACAGAATTCTCTCAACTCTTGTCCATCAAACTGTGGACCATTGTATGTCACAATTGCCTGTGGAACTCCAAAACGACAGACAATGTTCTTCCAAATAAAGTTGATCATCTTCTGCTGCGTGATGTTCACCATGGCCTCTGCTTCTGCCCATTTAGTGTAATAATCGACTGCCACAACGGCAAATCGAACATTTCCGACTCCAGTCGGGAAAGGACCAATGATGTCCATCCCCCATCTTGCAAAAGGCCATGGGCTGTAAACTGACACGAGCTCTTGGGCCGGGGTATGAATGTTCGGGGCAAAAATCTGACATTGATGGCAAGTTTTTGCTTTCTTGATTGCATCCTGACGTAATGTCGGCCAATAATATCATTGCCTGATGGTTTTGTACGCCAAGGCTTGCCCCCCAGTGTGATTTCCACATACTCCGGCGTGAATTTCTTCGAGGACTGCTCGTCCTTGCCCCCTAGGCAAACACTTGAGAAGTGGGACTGATATTCCCCTTTTGTAAAGCTGTTCTCCCACCAGAGTATATCTGGCGGCTCGCTTCACTAGCTTGGCAGCTTCAAAAGGGTTGTTTAGTTTTTCCCCATTTCTCAAGTATTTGACTATATTTGTTCTCCAGTCGTCCTCATCGGCAGTTTGATCATCAAATTGATTGACATTATAGCTTACTGTTGATGGATCATTCATCTTTGTAATTATAATGTCTGCCAACTCTGCTGGCCCTTCACTTGTTGCTAGTCGGGCCAGAGCATCTGCCTGAGTGTTGCTTGTCCGTGGGATTTGTTCGATGAAGACTTGATCTAACATGGACATAAGGTGAGCAACAATCTGTTGATAGCCAATCATATGATCATCTTTCGCCTCGTATTCACCTCGGACTTGGTTCACAATCAGTTGTGAGTCTCCGAAGATTTGTAACCGTCTAACACCTACGGCAAGGGATAGGTGAAGACCAGCAATGAGAGCTTCATACTCTGCTTCGTTGTTGGTTGCCATAAAACCGAATTTGATTGCCGAAGTGAATACTTGTCTTTCAGGGCTAATTAGTACCACTCCTACACCTGACGCCACATTTGTCGAGGATCCATCAACATAGAGATGCCAGGGGTGATCTAGTCCTCTCGTCGGATCTGGTGGGAAAGTTAGTTCGACTATAAAGTCGCTAATGCTTGCCCTTTGATCGCTGTTCGAGGAGCATAGGTCACCCCAAATTGGCTAATCTCTAGTGACCATTTTAGAAGATGTCCAGCAGTGTCAGGGCGATGGAGGATTTGTCTGAGCGGGAAAGTTGTTAGTACTTCGACTTGATGATCGAAAAGTATGGTCTTAACTTTCGCACACTCATGACCAGGGCATACGCCAGCTTCTCAGTTGGGGAGTATTTGATCTCTGCTTCATGCAAGGCTTGGCTGACGTAGTATATAGGTTGGTGGAATTTGCTGTCTTCGCGCACCAGAACAGAGCTGATGGCAACTTCTGATGCGGCTAAGTATAGGAATAACTTCTCTCCTGGGACTGGTTTTGATAGGATTTTAACATCTCCCAGGTAGTCTTTGAGTTGATCAAAGGCCCTTTGACAGTTGTTAGTCCATGAGAAGCTTCCTTTTTTGATGGCCTCAAAGAATGGACGGCATTTGTCCCCCGATCTGGATATGAACCGATTCAAAGTTGCTAGGCATCCTGTGAGCCTTTGCACCTCTTTTACTGATCGTGGAGGTTGCATATCCACAATGGCTTTAACTTTTGCTGGGTTGGCCTCAATTCCCCGCTGGCTAACAAGATGTCCCAAGAATTTCCCCGAATGGACACCAAAGCTGCTCTTCTTCGGATTTAGCTTCATGTTATAATGCCGAAGAATCTCGAACACTTGGGTCAAATGCTGGAGATGATCTTC
Organism: Ballota nigra; assembly: GCA_947034835.1. Taxonomy (NCBI): domain Eukaryota; kingdom Viridiplantae; phylum Streptophyta; class Magnoliopsida; order Lamiales; family Lamiaceae; genus Ballota; species Ballota nigra. The sequence goes on from OX344727.1 coordinate 27,180,581, forward strand.
TCTCTTGGGGCTTTTGACCACGATGTCGTCAACATAGACTTCCACCGTGTCTCCGATTTGTTGGTCAAACATCTTGTTCACCAGCCTTTGATAAGTTGCCCCGGCATTGATGAGGCCGAAGGGCATTCTCTTCCAGCACAGCAAGTTTTTGTTAGTGTAAAAAGCTGTGCTTTCTTGATCGTCAGGATGCATTGGGATTTGATGATACCCTGCAAAAGCATCCATGAATGTTAGCATTTCGTGACCCGCAGTGCTGTCCACCAATTGATCGATGTGCGGGAGAGAAAAGTTGTCCTTCGGGCATGCTGTATTCAGATCTGTAAAGTCTATGCATAGCCTCCAGGTTCCGTTTGGTTTCCTCACCAGCACAGGGTTTGCTACCCATTGTGGACAAAGTGCTTGACGGATTAGATCGTTGTCTAACAGCTTTTTAACTTCTTCATTCAACGCTTGATATTTGTCCGGGCCGTACTTCCTTCGTTTTTTATGGACTGGCCTCTTGGCTTGATTAATGTTGAGTCTGTGGCAAGCATGCTTTGGATCTATCCCCACCATGTCTGCATGAGACCATGCAAAAACATCTAGATTCTTGAGGAGGAATTCTTTCATCCGGGATCTGTATGGCTCAGGGAGCTCAGATCCTATGTAAAGCTCAAGATCCTCGTTGTCAGGGTTAACTCTGAACGCCTCTAGTTCTTCGACTGGAGTTGCTCGTCGTTTTTGTCCTTTCCAACGGGGATCAAGTATTGGCCCCTCAAGATTTGTATCATTTTCGATGTCCATGGGCTCTGCCCCCAGGCGGGGATCTAGATCATTCGTCGGCTCTGATCCGTTGTTGTTAGCCAGTACCCGGCCCTCCAAGTTGCTTGATGAAGGTTGCTCGTCACCACCACTTCTTTGTTCGTCAGCTGGAAGTTCCTCAATGGTGGTGGTGAGTTGCTCGTCCAACACTTGCTCGTCCAAGTGTTGTTCGTCAGTGTCCATGTGGTCGTCCATGTCCATCATGTTCTCCAATAATGACGGCTCATCATCAGGATAGCTTGTGGTAGCCTCCATCATGGACACTTGAGTAAACTTTGCTTTTAATTGTAGGAGACACTCCCGAGCTCTTCTTTGGTCTCCTCTCACTGTGCCTGTCCCACTTGCTGTTGGAAATTTTATACAATAGTGGTAAGTGGAATATGCAGCTTTGAATTCATTTAAAAAGGGGTGACCAAGAAACCCGTTGTAAGTCGATTCCTGGTCTACGACCAAAAAATCAACCATTCGTGTAATATTCTTTTCGGGTTCATTGGCCGTTACAAGTTGTACAGATAGTCTAATTTCCCCTACTGGAGTGGTTACAACATTTCCGAAGCCTACAATTCTATGAGTTGTACTTTGAATGTAGCCCGAACAATCTTCCAGTTGGTCGAGCGTCTTCTTGAATATGATGTTGGTATAGGCTCCGGTGTCCACCAAAAGTCTGTGGACTCTTGTTCCCATAATTTTGACACAGACTACGAGCGCATCGTTATGTGGGGTCGAGATTCCTTCCAAATCTTCTTCGGTAAAGGTCAACTTTGCCGTTTGCATGATGGTTGGTTTGATCCCCATTTCCTGAACTTGGCCCATAGCTCGTAACTCTATCTTCTTCTTTCTGTTCGACATTGGTAGACGTCCATCAGAACAACCTCCGGCAGAGCCCATTGGTGGACGTCCATCAGAACAACAACCTCCGGAAGGCTCCATCATGAAAATATCCTCCAATGGGCGTGCAGCTGCAGCGGGAACTGGTCGTCCGGGGCGATTATTCCGTTGAGGCTGTTCGTCGCTTTCTTCCCCCGGGCTGCTCTCCCGGCCTCTTTTGCCAGGCTGTCTATTAACAAATTCGGAGAGCTTTCCCTCCTCATAAAATCGCCAGAGTTGCTTGAGCAAATCTCTACACTCACTTGTAAAGTGCCCCACGCTTTGATGGTAGGCACAGTACTTGTTGGGGTTGAGTTTGCCAGTGTCCCGACGGATTCTTCGCGGAGGGGAGAGCAACTCCTTGCCTTTTACATTATCATAAACAGTGTTAACTGACACTGTTAGCACCTGGTTGAGCTTTTCTTTAAATTCTGTCCCTTCGTTGAATGCTTTCATGTTCTTCGGGACTCTGTATCCTGTTCCACCAGGCTTTTTGTTGTTCTCCTTGGGGTCTACTTTGTTCTCCCCCAAGTTTGCTTCTAGGGCCTCATGCATGGAAACGAACACGCCGGCCTAATTTCTGAACTCGGCGTAATTCTTTGGGCACTTCAGACGCACCTCTTTCCATAGTTCTGACCCTTTTTTCAGTCCTGCCATAACAGCGACAATTTTAGTGTCCTCGCTGACCGGTTCTCCTTCCAACAACACTTTATCGAATCTTTCCATGAATGCTCTGTCAGATTCGTCGTCATTTTATCTTAAATCTGACAGTCGATGTTTCTGGGAAAGATACGAGCCAGCTGTTGAAAAGTGTGAAAGAAACTCCCGACTCAGTTGGGCAAACGAGTTGATTGATGCCGGTGGCATTGCTGAAAACCATTTGTGAACCCGGTCGCCCAACGTCAATGGAAAGTTCCGGCACTGGGTGGCATCGCTGGCCCCCACGGAAACCATGTAGTCCGTATATTTGGTAAGGTGGACTCGGGGGTCTGCCAGGCCTTCATACTGGATGCTTGCCGGAAACTGAATCTTCTTTTGAATTGGGGCTTTTAAAATGTGAGGGGCTAATGGGGATAATGGCATGCTGGTCGTCCCCATACCTCTCTGTTGGTCCAATTGCCCCTGCATGCTTTCCACTGCCTTTCTTAAACTGGCCAACTCATCCAAAGGTGCCCCCTGACTTGGAGGCTGTTCGGCGAACAAAGGCGCATGCCTTTCTGTTCGTCGCAGTCCCTCACTCGGAGTGGGCTCCTCCTGGAGTTACTTCCTAGGGTTGTTCGCCGCATTCGGCCCTAGGCGTCTGAAGGCGGACTGAGATAATCTTTCATGTACTGATGGGCGAGGCTGTTCAAGAGTTGTTCGCCCATCACCTGCTCTCTGGCGAGAAGCTTCCATGACATGTTGTGGTTGACCAAGTCTGTCCTGGGCACTGGAACGAGTAGTCCCATGGCTTGACAAAGTTGTTCGCCCACGGGCAGACTCAGCCTGCTCTTCTCTTAGGTCAGCCATTTTGGCCTTGCCCTTGTCCCGCCTAACTTGAGCGCTGTTCACCTCATGTTGTTCGCCCCTAACAGTTTTAGCCCTCACAACTTCCAGAGACTTATCCCTAGGCCTTGCTTGGGAAGGTCTAGCTTGTTCCTGTTGTTTCTGGAGGGCTTGGAGAGCTGCTATGGTCTTAGCCAACTCGTTAGGGTTGTTCGCCAGAGCCTCCATTTCAGGCGGGAGGTTATGTGTTATGGTTGTATGCTGTGATCTGTTCGCGTGCTTAGGATCACGGTCTTGATGGTCTGCTGTCGAGGCCCGAGTAGGAGATGCTCTCCTTGACAGACGTGATCCTTGTGTTTGCTTGGATTGAGGCATCCTAATGTTGGATTAGTTTCTTAATCTTTGAATCTTCAAATTGTTATTGAAGAACACCAAGAACACTTTTGCTTGTATCTTCAAGAATTTCTTGAGGATTTCTTTGAATCTTCAAGTTTCAGACTCGAAGTTCTTGAGCAATCACACTGAATCGAAGGTTCGACCCCTCCTTCTAGCGCCAAATTGTTGATGAACGTATTTAATCGGATGGATTAATGGCTGTTTAAATCTGTGTTACGTCACCAATCAATACGTGTGATTGATTACCACCGTAATTGGTAAATCGAGGTGTGAATTTATCGAATTAGTAAATTCGGTAGTCGAAATTGAACTGATTTCGTATGTGTGGGCGTTTTAGGTGTATTTGTGTGTGTTTTGGAATTGTTTATGCATTTGAACTTTTTTGAACTTCCCTTTCACAGCTGGAGAACAACTATTTATAGTGACTAGCAAGCATGAGGTGTCCAAGACTCTTGGTCTCTCTAGCCTGCATGCTTGACATGTGTCCCTTTGATCTTATCTAAGCTGAATCTTAGCTACAAAGTCTTCTTTGGTCTTATCTCGGACTCATTGTTGTTCGCCTAGGTCGGCTTGATTGATCTTGTTGATTCTCCAACTGAAAGTTGTTCGCCTCTTGAGGTTGTACTTTGGAAGTTGTTCGCCTTATGGTTTTGTTCAGCTTGGCTTTGGGATCTTTGTCCTTTGTTCACTTGTACACACTTCCTTGGCTGTTTGTTGTATCATAGTTTGACCAAGTTGTTCGTCATTGATGACTTCACAGTTGGCTCATTCTTGGTCTCGGGTCTTAATACCTGTTCGCCCATTAGTTGTTTGTCGGGGGAGTTGTTCGTCACTTTATACACCTCTCAGATTGGTAGATGCACCCCAACTTGATTTTCTTTGTTGATCACCCTTGATTTGAGGTTGGCTCTTCATAATCCTTGATGTAGCTTTAATCCTTGTTGGTCATTTATTAATAATTGTTCGCCTATCAACACTAACTCTACTGAATAATTTACTTACAAAATAACTTAGGAGGAACATGTTGGCATCTAATCAAAACATAAGTCTTATACATTTTCCAAACAAGCTATATGGAAATCTACCAGATATTTCTGCTAAAGTCTGAGTTGACTTAGAGACTGGAGGAAGCACAATTTATGGGGGAGCTGAGTGCAAGATACTTGTGGCTGCAACTGTATATTTTATACAGTGATATCAAGTTCCTTATTGTGTTAACTCTAAGTAATCTTGTTTTATTTCTGTTTTTTATTAGCTAGCTCAGATAGTTACTTTTTTTATTTTCTGAAAGACAATATTATATTAGAGTGATAGGATGTTTATATTTAAATTATTTATGAGTTGTAGTTTGAATGGGTAAACACTATGTTACTCATTTTGTTTTAATGAGCATATATGATGATGTTCACTTGATTTGAGTGAGCAAATGTTTGTTCATTCTGTTTTTGGTGAATTAACTGATTGTTATTTCATCTTGATTTTGATGATTCAACTTATATTGATCATCTTATTTTTTGGTTGTTTTGCTACACAAGTGTGAAAAGATAAGTATACAATACGATGTTGATCTCTATTGTATATACATCACTGACTTATATATTGAAAAATATATACATCAGTTGTGTTGTAGCAGAAAGGTCAAATTAGGGGAGATTGTTAATGTTGTTGGTAGTGAATCATTCACTATTTACTTTGAAACAACATGAATTTACTCTTTCTTCTCATTAACTAACACTTTATGATCAAATGTTGCTTTAGATGTTTTAACATGCAGGTTGAAGATCTAGAAGGATCTACAAGACTCTGGAATACTAAATGTTGTTGTAAATGTTGCAAGCATTGGTTGCAACATGGAACAGTTACGGGTTCCAGAAGGATCTACAAGGACCTACACGATCCAGTCTATTCCAGAATGACTTAGATCAATCTAGATCAGGTGGTTGCAGTGTTAAACATCAGGAATAAAGAAAAGATCATGGGCGCATAACAAGAGATCATGGAGCGGTTACATGAAGAAGTTATTTACGGATGAAGACCTCCATCTATAAATAGAATCCGAAGTCTTCAGGACCAAGTGTGGAGTAAACGAGTACACCTACTCTAGTGTTGATCCTGAGTTCAAAGGTGATAGGTCAGTTATTCCAACTTTTATGTTATGCCTAGAAGTTTAGTACATCTCGCATAACTTGCGATCAATCCTATATCCATAGATAGAGAGATCATAGATATAGAGTGAGATCAACTTTGACAGTGTATAGTGTTATGCACTTAGCCAATTTAGATTTGATAGGTGATATCAAGTCTTGTTTCCGTTGTGAACGATTTAACTATTCACACAACTTTTGTATCACTAATCTTATTATAGTGAATGTTTCGCCGTAAGGCTAGCACAAGCTATTTTATATAGTTTGTGTTAAAAAGTATTTCCTCTTGCAATAGTGTGTTTAAGTCTTCCGTTGTACACGTTTTTATCTCTGTTTTCCAGATTGTTGTGGTGATTGTTCTAACATTCGTTACAACATTTATATTTAACAACACACACACACCTTCAAAAAATATTTATATTTATAATTTGAAAATAAAAATAATACTCGCTCTGTCCCAATTTAGATTACCCATTTCAAAAGGGCACAAATTTTAAGAAATGAATTGTTTATTTACACTTTTGAGTATAAAGTACTCCCTCCGCCCCACTCTAAGTGTCCCACTTTCCTTTTTTGGTTGTCCCACACTAAGTGTCCCATTCCATAAATGGAAAAAGCAACACTCTACTACATATAAACTTTAACCTTTAAATTCACACAATATTAACAAAAATGTCACTCATTCAATCCACTTTTCAACACTATTAATTACTTTATTAAACAATATTCATTACTTTTCAACACTATTCATTATTTTCCACCATATATTAATAAACAAATACACTTTCTTAAACCATTCAACCAAAAGAAATGGGACACTTAGACCGGGACAGAGGGAGTAGTTTTTTAGGAATTGTTTATTAATATTTTTGAGTGTAAAGTAATTTTTTGGGGGTTGGGTTTGAAAAAGTGGTATTGCTTTTTTGCCATTTTAGGAAATGGGTAAACAAAAAAAAACCTTCCTTTTTGGGGCTTTTGGGTAAACAAAATTGAGACGGAGGAAGTATTTTTTTTTTCAATCCGCGAAATTCGCGGGGATACACACTAGTATGAGTAATGATTGAGTGAAAAAAAAATAGAATAATATATTTATAGGTATTTTAGGTAGGGTTGTTCACGGAGTTCGGAGATTACCGAACTCGTACCGAAATTCACACCGAAAAAGCAATGGATTTTTTAATTTTAACCGTATCGAAATCGAACAGAATATTTTTTTGGTACAGATCTGGATATTACCAAATTAACAGTACCGAATGTTACCATACCAAACCGTATCGTACCGAACCGAATAATCGAATTAAATATATATTAAATTTTTTATTATTTATCAAACATTATTATAATGTTATTGAATTCAAGTATAATTATACGATATCATAATTTCTCTTTTCATAATACAAACAAAATATTATTTATCTTATTAAGTTCTTAAAACGTTAACTTATATTTAGGTGTATATATTAAAATTATTAAAAATTAATTTTTTAGTCTTTTAATTTCATTGTTCATGTATATTCATTTCTTACAAAAAAAATTGGATATAGTGTACCTTGTGTCAAGAATTACGATCAACGTGATTTTAATATTGTATTTTCCATTCACAAGATATTGAAACATAAAATTAATATATATTTTTTATATTGTATTTTTAATACTTTATTGGTGGTGATTTACGTTAATTTTTTAACCTTCCATTTTCATATAACGTGTTATATTCGAGCTTGTATTGATATATGTTTGATTGTGGTTGAAGTTGTGTAGTATTCGTGTAAGTGTGCATGCATAAATATGTTTTTTTAAAATTGATTAAAAAAAGGGTAAGAAACTCTTTTCTCCTCTCCATTCCATACTGATCCGGTCCGTTTGTAACCGAAAATCTGCTCTGATCCGTATCGGAAAATATAATATCCATACTGTACCGTACTGAAATTTTGGTACGAACACGGACACTCAAATTTTGAAATAACCGAATTTTGGTACGGACACGGATATTTTCAAATATCCGTTTTGGTCCGTACCCTGAACAACCCTAATTTTAGGTATGGATTAGGTATGAGATTTGAAAATTGAGTTTTAAATTTCTAACTCGAATGGGACGGTTCGGTAAATACTAATCTCATCCAGGTAAATCTCAATAAAAACGCAGCCCTTGGCCCTTAATTATTCTGATGAATAGCTTATGTAAAGTCGTCAAATAAAGAAACCGTAATATTTTTAAATTAAAAATAATAATAAATAAATCCTATGTGTTTTAAGTAGGCAAAATATATAACAAAAATAGTTCATATATGAAATATTTAAAAGATATTCGTTGGTTATACTAAAAGATATTATAAAGTGTATTTCATTGCAGGATATTAGTTATAAAATATATAGTATTTTTTAATGAAGGGTATTAGTTAAAGGGTGAGAAGAGTATTAAATGTTAAATTTTAAAAGATTAATTAGTTGCATTAAATGATATTCGCTGGTTATATATAATTAATTTCACTCTATACATACTCTCTCTCTAGAGAGTTATCGTGTTAGTAGACCTAGCTGCCGATTATTTTGATAAATAAATTGTAATTGTAGCAAACTGTTGTCACAGCATTTCTTTATTCAGAATGACTTTTATGTACCCTTAAAAGCATAATCATCCTCAAAGTTTAAAGTAAGTCACCAAAGACATCAAACTAATCGTGTTTTTACACTCTAATTAATCGGAACAATAGAAATTAAAGAAAAAGTTGGTTGAGTTGCTGAGATTTACAAGATTCTTTAAGCCTTGGATTGAATCTCCTCCGCCCATTATCATCTACGGTCCTAGTTTAGCCTCACAGGAGCACTTTTCACGATCGTCACAAAGCGTCTGAAAAGTTAATTGGCAGAAGACTTGAGCAGAGATGCTGCTTATTGGTGTTTCAAGTCAAGGGAATAGAGAGAGAGTACCTTTAATTGTCCCTGAAGATCCTTGATGTATTCAACGGCCAAATCCAACATATCAGATGTATTTGTTTGCTGGCATATATTTGTACATTTTAGAAACAATTTAAAACACATTAGATGACTAGAGATTAAAATGTACCTTTTCCATATTGGGGACAAGCTCTTGTAGCTTCCTCATTCGCTCGCTAATTTTGGTTCGTCTAACCTGAAACAACATTCCTTCGTCTCATCAACACCAAAGCCAGCGTAAAACTGAAGCTTAAATAATTTACCCTTTCAGCAATGCTTCTGGGGTGAGTAGCACAACCCCTTTTTGCTCTGATTTTGCAGGGAACTGAATCTTGCAACAGCTTCGATAATTCTCCGCCGAAGCTTTTAGGCAAACTTAGGTGATGGGACAGCCGATTTCCACCTTCACTTTTCTGCTACTGCTAATAATTATTAAGTAAGCTTAAATAGAAGAAATTATTAATTTGGATTTTCGCAATTAAAACCTGATGATCTAGGAAATCATTATTATGATCCTCCCAAGATGAGTTGATGGGAAAGTCATTGTTAATATCATCCCAAGACTTAGTTTCGATTTCTTTAATTGGATCCATCTTAAACGTCCTCCTGCTCCTGCTCCTGCTCCTGCTTGTAGAACAAAATGATGCTGCTGCTTCTGCATTACCACCACCAATGTTCCCCAGGGCTCTCACTGTTCCAAATTCTGTCAAAAAAAAAACATCTTTAAAACCAAATATTCGTTGTGCACAATTCAAAATGAAAGTTCAAGGTAGGTTTTTTTGTGAAACTTGTTCATAGTATGCAATTCATATAATTAAATGCATTTATTAATACCCTAAGAATTTATACTATGATGATTTCAGTTTACAAGTCTAATAATATTATTATTAGTGATTGCACGTAGTGATATTAATGAATACATCTAATGGTATTAATTTCAAACTTATTCATAAAACTTTTTGTGGAAATTCAAACATTAGGTACATAAATTCACTCACCACTCAACTCAATAAATAACAAGCACCTACAACTACATATACTTGTTGCAGAAATCCAATAGCTCTAGTTTTGTCGTTACAACAAATAGATAAACCAATACAAATATGCTCTTTTCTTCTCACGGAAACATACATATGATATGACCTCGTCGATTCTTAGGAGTCCTTGATTTATGTATTAATTAGTAAGAAAAATCCAAACTTGAGAATTGAATGAAAGGATAAAACATACTCCCTCCCTCTGTTTTTTTCACAATTTCATTATTAATCCTTCAAAGTAGAATTGTATTTATAAGCATTAAAGTTACCACAATCTCTCACTCACCTTATTTCGAATGAATGAATAAATAGTGAAATAGTTGAAACAGGGGTAATATTGAATTTAAATCCAGCATCCAATCATCAATTTCACAAAAATAGAATAGCTGAGCTCTATTCAAAGTAGAAATTAATAATTAAGTTGAGATAGGGAAGGGAAGGGAAGAGGAGAATTAGTACCATCGACGTCTATGTTAGCAAAGAGTCCCGCTGGGGAACTACTGTGACGAATGAGAGGGGAATCAGTACCGAAGCGTTGAATCTTATTCTGCTCTCTGATTTCCGAATCTTTATTACCAAATGCGGAATAATCATTGGTCTGCAATTCGCAAGGCTCGATCTTCGTCGGTTGGGCCCCACCACTGTTCATAAACCTTGAAAATATTATCTGCGTCTCCGGACTGGAAGCCCGAGGGTTGAAAAGCCGCTCGAAGTCATCCGACCCGAATCCCCCACCGCTGTCCAAAAGGCTTGCGAAACAAGAACTCGGGGCGGATCGATATCGGGTCAACCCGCCCATATTTTGCTGGATTTGTTGGTCCTGCATCAATTCTTGGTTGGATTCAAGTTTAAAGTCAAACATCTATTATACAATTTTCAAAGAAAATGTATCTATGTATTTTTTAGGCAATGGAATAATACAATTTTGAAGATATTGAGTAGAGAATGGACAGACATATATCTGATCTGAGAAGAAGAAAAAAGTAGAGTAGAAAAACAAGCAGCACAAACCTGGGGCTCCTTGTACATGTAAATCGTCAACTTTTATGAGCAAAAACTTTATCCTTTGTTTAAAAGAGGAGAGAGACCTTTTTTATCCTCAACCATAAAAGTGCTGTAAGAAGTGAGCTCAGAGTGGAGATAGTGGTGAATAGATAGAGAAAGGACGAGAAGAGAGAGAGAGAGCTGGCAATAGTGCGCCAATGGGAACACACGGACACCAGGGATCTCGGATTCTTGGGCATTAATTACCTTTGAATTTTCTCCAACGCATTTTCACACAAATTCTTGTATTAATACATCATGCTATTCAAATGTACTACCTCCGTCCCAAACAATCTTCATAGTTGACTTTTTCTCGTATTTTTGCGAGTGAATTTTTTATTAGTATTTAAAATGATAAAGTACTTTTGAAGTTATTTTATAATAGATGAGAAATAGATCTATCATACCCTACCTAAAAAATCATTTTATCATTTCAAATACTAATAAACAATTTGCTCGCTAAAACACGAGAAAAAATCAACTGTGAAAAGTGTTTGGGGACGGAGGGAGTATTCTATAATAATATTAATTTATTTTTATTAATAATGTAATTATTTTAAATAAAATATGCATGTGAAAATAACCTAAAGAAACTTTCCTATAACCAAAAAAATAAGTATATGAGGGTAAGGTTAAATAAAATAATGATATTTTAATATTTTATTAACTTTTGTACTTATTCTAGTTTAGGAGTGTGGAAAATATTGTGGGACGGATGAAAAAAATGAAGTGTGAAGGATTCTTCGGGACGGAGGGAGTAATTTTATGTTGCGACACTACAAGAATATAAAGATTTGTCTACGAAATTTGTCAATATATATGACTACGAAATTTCTAACAAAAAATTATGTACGTAATGAGGATTACCTATGAATTGTTTACCGAAATTTCTAACTACATAAGCATCTTTCTTCCTTACCTATAAATTTTTTTTTTACGGAAATTCCATATGTAATATGTGTTGGAGGTAAATTTTTGTAAACAAATGACTTATAGGTAAAATTACCTAGAGATTTTATTTCTTCAATAAATTATTTTTAGGTCGAGAAATGAGGATATTGCTTACAAGATTAAAAAAAATCTATAGACAAATCGTACAATTTCTATTACAAAATTTTTATTAAAAACTTTTACAAACAAATTTTTATTTTTTTATAGTGTAAAAATTTATTATTAGAAATATATTTAAATTATACTGTTCACATGATGTCCAAGATACCCACTTTATCGTTAATAATGCAAATAATTGACAGTCTTTCAATTCCTCTTCTATAGTTGACATCTGACCTTTTTTCATGACTTCTATACTATATATTACTTTCTGCGTTTAATATTGGTAGTCCTAATGTTTGGTATGTTATTTTATGTTATGGAGGTAATAAAGTGATTGTTTATAAAAAATATAATACTTATATTTTCGATAAACATAATTTTATTGATAAATGGACATTACAATACATCATAACTCTTCAACTTATGACAAAAAATAACAGCCCAAACAACATGACTACTAAAATTGGACGAAGGGAGTATTATTTAATGTTATGTTATAAATATTATTTTAAGAGGTTAATATATTTGAACTTCTGTTGCTACTCTTTGTTAATTGTTTCCATTTTTCTTTCACGAAGAATTTCGACTGGGTTATTTTTTTTTTTCTCTGTCCTACTACTACTAATGAGGGAAACATGATTTATTTAGATCCGGGCAAAAAAGCTACAAGCCTACAACAAACATGTGGATCTCCGAGTTGAAAGGTTAGCTGAGCCTACGACAAACATGTGGATGTCCAGATGAAAGATCAGGCTGTGTTCAAACTCCTTGTTTATGATTAGGTGTTCTGGGTAGTAGGTACTCATACAAAACTATTCTAAAACCACGTTTGTTACGAAATTTAGGTGTCAGGAGGAAGTTATGTTTTTAAAATCATTAAATGTAAAATATCTAATTAATAGTAAACATATATATTTTTTTTTTTAGATTTTAGTGGGTGAGATTTTATTTTTGGCAAATTAATATTTGATGGTTATTGATATTGTATTATTTTATTGTACTTTGCGAAAGTAAAATAGAAAAAAAAAAAGATAAGTGATAAAAATAAAGCTAAATGTCTTGAGAAGAGTATGAGATTTAAAATCTTAACTCGAATGAAATAGGATCAAAAAGTTCTAATTATATTTGGGTGAATAAAAAACAAACATAGCTTGTAACTTAAAGCTCTTTTGTGAAGTTTGCTTGTACTGTGTGCACTATCAAATTTAAGACAAAGTCTTGTGTGAATCAATTTTATCGTAAAATTGATTTGAAAAATATTTGTTGTTTTATTAGATAATATTAATTATTTATACTGCCATGGGTTAAAAATTGAATAGGGAGGACAATATTGTATGAATATTATGTTTGTGCAATTGTGTCTTTGCCTAACTTATTAGACCGAGCTCACTTCATTTTAATTAATAGGAACTTATTTGATTATTTTATATTGAAATGATCAGGATAATGATATGAGTTTCGTGTCACATATTTAATCAGGACTCTCCTTTACGCTTTGTGAATATTTTTAAATGGGAAATTGATATGAATTTGTTGAATAATTTGCTTGGGATATCCACCTAGAAGCGTACAGCTCACTGTGTGGTTATTTGATTGTTAAGTCAATGAAACTTTGTTTATGGATGAAAGTGCACCCATGATCCACGAAAACTCCCAAGTTTAATTAAATAATGCATTCCTTTATTATCGGAAATATGTAAAGAGACAAAACACTTTTCCGTTGTCGTATCCTCATCATGGTTATAACATTGATAATACATTGATAGCACCATTTTAATAATTAAATTTTATATGGTTTGTACTTTGTAACTTTGTGTTAGATGTGTTAATGATAAGTGGTGGATTGATCTTGAAGCATGGTTACATTGGAAAAAGTCTCATACAGGAACACCTAAATAAATTAATACTTTATAAATTAATAAACTCTCTAATATAATAAATTTTTTTGTCCTAATTTGGTGGGATAGAAATATTTTTAGTCCCATAACTTTTTACCTTTTTTGAAATGGTCCCAAAAAAGATAAATGTACAAGTTTAGTCCCAAGTTTTTACAAATTGTACAATTTACATCCCAAATTCGCTGGAAACAACAAAAAATCATCGTTTTTTGACATGTGTCGTGCGCGTGAACATTCAACTTAGACAAACATATTGATTAGGTTATTAATAAATAATTTTTATATTTTGGAAGATTGTATTTAAGAAGGATTTTAACGTTATGGTAAAAAAAAATGGGGATGGATTTATAGGGTTATTCAAGTTTGATTTACATTCTTAAAATGAATATTCACCGAAAATCTTCAAATTGAACATGTATGTGCCGGGCTCATGTCAAAAAACGATGATATTTTATCAATTTGGCAAAATTTGGGATGTAAATTGTACAATGCAGAAAAAATTGGGACTGAATTTTTACATTTATCTTTTTTGGGACCATTTCGAAAAAGGTAAAAAGTTATGGGACTAAAAATATTTTTATCCCTAATTTGGTCTAGTTCAAAAAATTAACAATTATGATATAATAATAAAATAATTTTTTAAAAAAAATTCTATATAAATTAGTGGTCCCATCAATATCTTATATAAAAATCTATTGTTGTATGTATTAATTATTGTAGTTTGACTACCTTGCAAATGATACTTTCGTCAAGTTATGATACCAAATCTTTTTTAGTACGCGTGAAATGATCTCTTTTGTACTCACACAACATTTTACGAATTTGATCCATCATTGTAAATTTTGAGTCTTTGACGCCTTATAAATGAGAAATCATTGTCTTATATGATTTTAAGAATTTTTATTCTGTTTATATAGCTTTTTATTGGTTGATAGGTATGATGTGTAGTGTATATTAACTAAATGCAATGACTTTCAATTATATACCTACATAGAGGGATATGATGCACGATGAATATATATATTTTATATTATGTATGATGAATATATTTATTATATTAATTCAATGACTCACTTTTATAAAAATAAATCTTTTATTGATTGTATTGGATAAATTAATATATGTATAAAATAATAAAAAAAATTGGTCCTAACATTATTAATTTATAAGAGGTTTTATTGTACTATCTATTGCTAAAAAAACTTTAAAAAAATATGGAGTATTTAGTTTTATGTTTTGTTCTCCTCAAAATCACTAAACAGTGATACTTTATACCCTAAAAATTAATACTCTGTATACTTAGTAGTGATACTTAAAAAAAAAAAAATTCACTTGAACCTGAACTCAAGAAGTTTTTGTGATTTTTTTTAATCAAACAAATGATTTTTTCGATCAAGAAACAAAGAATAAATTACTAAAAATGGGTAAGAGAATTACCAGAAAAAGTCATACAGAAAGTTAGAGTACAAAAAGAAAAACAAGCTAAATGATTAAATTCATCCAAATTCTAACTTCACTTAGATTGTGTTTGGATGGAGAGTTTTGAGCTATGAATTTTAAACCCATAACCTAAATCCACACCACTTATTTAGGTAAAATATTGAAACTGATGGATTTGAAATTTCTAGCTATAATTTTAGTTCAGAATGGAAAAATTTCAAATACCTAACAAAACCATGTCATTTGAAATCAATGAATCCATTAATTTTCAAATTTCTTGCATTCCAAATTACTCAATCCAAATGCAACCTTAAGGTTCTAGTACCCTTCTCGGATTCGTACACCACGCTGCAAAATTTCCTCCAAAACTTTCTCCCTTTAATTTCGCACTAAGTTCGACGCTTCAACTCCTCAAATATTTTATCTCTAATAGATACTTCATTACGAAAAATATCAGTGTTTCTTGCATTGCAAAGGATCCAACAACATTCTCAAATACATACAACGACCATTGTTCCGCACTTCACATTGAGTAATCTACTAAAATGTAGTAGATACATCGAGGGATTTGAGAATAGAACTGCCACTACTCCCAGCCAATGAATATTCTTCATCCAAATGATGACTTGAACCCATGACCATTTGGCATAGATAATAAGGCTCTAACAACTTGAATTATTTCACTTTGTCTTTTTTTTTTTTTTTTAATATTCACCTTTCCTTTCTATTTTAAATGCAAAATTAAAAATATTAAGTAAAGAAAAATATATCACAGCATCGCCACAACAAATTGTTTGTTAGAAGAGTAAAAGTTGTGTGCACACTAGAGCTGTCAAAATGGTCCCGTCCCGACGGGCCGGACTGAGAAGCCCGGTTTTAAGGATGGGTCGGGCCTCAAAATTATGGGCCAAAAAAGAACTGGGCTTTTTGGGCCCAGCCCGGTAGGCCCGGCGGGCCGCGCGGGCTTGGCCCGGTGACCCGGTAGGTAGATTTTTTTTAGGATTTAGGGTAATTTTTATTCTTTTTTAGCTTACACCAAGTACTAATTAAGATTAAAATATCACTTGTATTGTTTATGAATATAGTTTTTGATGACCTTTAATCAATATAATGAATTAATTAGTGGTTGTTTAGACTAATGAAGATCATCAAACAAAA
The DNA here is from genome assembly GCA_947034835.1 of Ballota nigra. Classification (NCBI taxonomy): domain Eukaryota; kingdom Viridiplantae; phylum Streptophyta; class Magnoliopsida; order Lamiales; family Lamiaceae; genus Ballota; species Ballota nigra. The sequence goes on from OX344727.1 coordinate 27,196,841, forward strand.
CTTAAGATGTTGGATTTGTATAAGGAATGATCAAGAAATTAAATTGCCAGAGTTTGGGCAAGTTTTTTAATAAATTGACTTATTTTTCCCTTCATATGAGGGTATATTTATAGCAAATTAAGCAAGTAGGAGGTGTCACTCATCTAGTCACTCTCATTTATAACTTGACAAGTGTTTAGACACTTGTTTAATCCTAAGCTATTGTATTTTATACATTGACAAGTGTTATGACACTTGTTTGTTCCTAATACAATGCCTAATTAGTGGGATCCTTGGTTGTTCTTCGAGATGCTCTACTGCCCGCTTGTATGCCTTTGTAGTGGGTGCTTAGACCTTTTCTTCTGAGCTGCTCGCTCAGCTTTCTTTGACTCTTGACTAGCTACTTGCCCCATTTACCAAATACTCCTTTCATGTCCAGTTGTTCGCTCCTTTATCCATTTTGCCTTAACTACCCTTATTATCAATATTATATTTATTTTTTATTGTTTAATCTTATGCCTGGCTGCTCGCCTATCAACAATTGCCCCCTAGCTTGACCCTTTATTAGGATAAAAATCAACCAATTTAGGTCAAGCTACAGTTGATGGATGATATTTTGTGATAGAGGCGAGCAAATGAGATTCAAACCTTTTGGGCGGGAACATTGGGCGAGCAGCAGCGCACGACTTTTGAATTGGCATCGGTTCACTTCCCGAGGCATGGACTACGAAGCGACGTGGGCGGTTTGCATCAGCCACCGCCCACGCGTGTTGTTAATTTTGCAAATAGGGGCTTCCCATATTTTTGAAAATTCCATGTTAACCCCCGAATCCATTGCTTATAAATACCTCATTTTTTTCCTCATTTCACTCTTTCTATCTTACTCTCAAATTTCCACCATTTACGAAATTTCTAAAGCTTTATTTCACAATCTTCGTGTTCCTCTTCGAATTTCCAACGATTGCTTCGTAATTTTCAAGGTAATTTGTCATTTTTACTCTTTTCCTTCTTATCTGTGTTTCGATTTCCTTTTGTCTTTCCATATTCAACTTGATTTCCGTGCTCTGCCCATCACTACCATGGATCTACCACCATCACCACCGTGACTCCCCTGCGTCACCATTTAAATTCCTTTATAAACTACTTTTTCGATATATATATTTCAATAACTCCCGTGTAAGTGGCTTCGCCGTCTTCAAGCGCTATGATTTCTGATAGGATTCCTGGACGAAACCTTGAAAAAAGGCCGATGAAGGATCCCGTTGTCGTATCGCGCCGGTCTGCTCGCCAGGCCTTAGCTAACAACCCTCGTACTTTATTCAAAGACAAATAAACGGGTTCTGACAGTAGTTCTATTGTTAGCTCAATAGACGCGTATGCTACTGAGCAGTCAGGTGATTATCCTCCTGGTCGCCCCCGCGAGGAAGGAGATACAACTTCTGATCTCGGCAAGAACTCGGAAGAAGTGGCCGCCGAGAAAGACGCCTCTGATGTTGAGGAAGTTGAAGTGACCCAAACACCTCGAGGATTAACCTGGGAGTTCCTGGAGGCGATCAACTTCCCAATCCCCACAGAAAACCCTGAATCAAAGATTCCTGATACTGTTGTATGTGAGTGCGAGTGGTCGGAATATATTGCTCGCTACTCTTAAAGTTTTTCTCGCCCTTCAAGGGAAGTTATGGAGGCCCAAGAGAATGAGTTTGCAGAAAGCAGGATTTCCAATCTTATCACCGAGGATGACCTGGAAGGAATCCGGAAGGCATACAGGATCCCCTACGATATCCACCAATATGCTCCCAGGAAAGAGGAAACGGTTGATCGCCCTCCGCCGGGCTGCACAACCATGAATTGGAATGTTTTAAACTCTGGTCTTCAATTGCCACTATATCCCCTCATTGGCCGCTTTCTCGTCGACATCAACCTAGCCGTAACACAAATTACCCCCAATGGATGGAGTAACCTGCTCGCCTTTATGACCCTATTTGGATTAGAGAGATACAGGAACAAGATCAACTCCGTAGAAGTTCATTATGCCATGGTGATTTCTACCCATCCAGAAGATGGAATAGAGCGGTATTATATCAAAGTGAGGAGCGGGGTGAAGTTGATTGAAGGAGTCCCCAACAAAGTGAAAAGTTGGCAAAAGCAAATTTTCTTCATTGGCGGTGATTGGCGAGCATCCACCGGTTTTGGAGGCAGGGAAGCGCGCACCTTCACATCTGAAGCCTATGGGAAAATTAGACGTAGGTTCCACTTCTTCTTCTTATAGAATGAGTGAAACTAATTTTAATCTTTTTCTTGTTATTTTGCAGGTCCGTGGATTTTGAAGTGGGGACATCCAGATTTGAGTGACGAATTTTTATATACACTTTTTGTAATCTCTCTTTGCAATGATGCTAATCGGGATCTACTCCATTTGTCCAAGGAGCATTGTCGCAAGCTTGCTCATCTTACAACCAGCCCCCATCACCTTGAAGCGCGAGTAGTTGTGCCTGCAGGTAGCATTGCTTGCCTCCTTGTATGTGTGTTGTGACTTGCCCTGTGTTAACTCTTCTGACCCTTTATTTTCCTCCTCTTGTAGAGGAAGAAGTTACCGTAACCGTGCCAGAGGTACCCCAGTGTTACTACTTGCTTGTTGAACGAGTAAAGCAAATGGCCTCTAAAGATCCTTCAAAGAAGAAAAAATATGATCCTCCCACCAGCCTTATTAAATTGAGGTCTGGACAACCTGTTGGACTTGGAGTTGTTACCCCCAAGCCAAAGACGCAGCTCCTCGCCCTGTTGCTCAAACCTCCTCCTCGCCTCAGCCCAAGGACCCAACTCATGGAGGAAAGAGGAAACTCACTAAGGATGGAGCTCCCGTGAGTAAGGGGGATGATAGATCCAAGCGCTCCAAAGGCTATGCTCAGCCGAGCAGGAGGGAACACAACACTGCCTCTCCACACTCTACCTCTCTGAAGGTGGTCAGCGAACAACAAGTTGTTGCAAGCATGGTGGCGAGCAAGAGGAGAGCTTCATCCCCAGATAATTCATACTTGGGTTATGACCCGGTCAAGTTAAGGGAGTAAGTTTCCTTTCTGCACGACAGTTCGCTTATTACCATTATAAATTTTTGTTTTCTAATTTTGCTCTTTGTAGGTACAAACCTGATGAGTACCCTAGTCGAGTGAAGGTACTCCATCAACTAAGTTGTGTGAAGACAGCTCCGCCCTATCAGGAAATTCCTGACTCTCACGTGCGGCGAGCAACTGAGCTAGTCCCTCATTCCTGGACTAAGTTATGTGAAGACATCATCCAGAACCATAGTGTTAGCAACAATGCTCGACTTTTCAGCTACAATGCCAGCCATCAGGCTGTCGCCACCCAAAAGCTCCTCGACCAAGTGATAGACTTGGAGAGGACTAATTGGAGCCTCGGCCAAAAAAATTGATCACTTTGAGGTTGAGAGAAAGTCTGCCTTGAAGAAAAAAGATGAAGAGCTCGCCAAGAAAATGAGCGAGCACGCGAAGGCTAAGGCAAGTTGGGAGTGAGAGATGTAAGCCGTTTTGGACCGTGAGAAGGTTGCTCTTAACAACTCTGAGAAGTTGATGTTAGAGGTAGGGGCTGCTGATGATCGAGTAAAGACCCTAGAGATGGAGCGGTAGGCCTTGTTGAATGGGTTGAATCTCTGAAGGTACACGTTGATCGCCTGGAGAGGGGAAGGAGTCATTTGTGACTTATGATTTTTATGTTCAAGATGTAACCGACAACACCAACTTCGGCTACATCTGTGCTTATGCCGATTTTGTGAGGTCCGTCAAGTTAGCTCTTGACAACGGGAAGGATATCATGACCTCGGTAACGACAGACTTCTCTGAGTATATGACAGATAATCCTTCGTCCCCCGGCTTTGCCATTCCAGTGGCCGGTTTAGGAGAGATGGGGGTGATTTGAGCATCTTTAAAGATGACGTGCAGGTGATCGCCCCCAGGGTCAGAAATGAAGAGGCAAGTAGAGGATCTGAGGCCAATAAAGAGGCCGAGGTTTAAGATGGCCTTAGTTCCCTTCGCCTAACTCCTATTGATGGAGCGGGTACCTCCACGACAACCAATGAGCAATAGATTCTCGAGGTGATCACTACCGAAGTCGCTCCCCCTACTGATGCTTCTCTGCCACCTCTAGCTCCTCAGCCTTGAAAACTTCTTTTTCCTTTTTAGTTTGTAAAAAGAGAGCACTTGATTTGTAATATCTTCATCCTGTTGTACAGTCCTCTTTCTAATGAAATGATAATACTTGACTTTTATTTACTTATCGCATATAACTTTTGGTATTGTATGATACTTGCTCGGCTGCTCGCCTATTTTTTTAGTATCAACTTTTGCTTAAGTATTTCCCTTGTATTTCTAAAGGTAGAACACTTGTTATTGCAATGTTGAAAAAAAAAATTGAATGGGTCTTTTTGGTTCTCAAGGAACTTGACCTCTACTAATTCTAAGCCTTCAAGGTCCATAGTGGACTTAACCTTCTTTATGACATATGTCAAGAGCGACTGTTCGCCTCCATATAGGTTTGTGCCTCTGTCAAGTTCACAGTTGAGCGAACAACTGAGTTTCAGTACTTATCCTAACAAAATCTACGCATACTATAACAATTATTATACAACTTTATAACACATCGTTATCCGTCTAGAGCATTGTAGTTCCACTAATTTATATATCATAGCAAGACTTGTGTAATCATAACAAAATTTTTGAAATTTACATAAAATTTACATCACAAAATTTGCATTCTCAACTTTACAAACTTATAATCCTGACATTCTATTGATAGTATTTCTTCAATAGAGCTGCGTTCCAGGAGTATTGGGCCGAGTTGTCTTTCATATCTCCAAGGTCGTACGTACCATTATGCCACTTTTTGCTTACCCTGAACGGGCCCTCCCAAGTCGGTCCAAATACTCCTGGTGGAGGAGCTAGTACTTTTTGAAGCACTAAATCTCCGACTTCGAACTCCCTGATTTTCACTTGAGAGTTGTAGTACGTTGCTATTATTTTTTGGTATATTACATTCTTCATTTCGGTTGAGATTCTCTTTTCGTCAATTAAATCCATTTCTGCTGCTAATGTTGAGTTGTTCGACTGCTTGTCGAACATAGCTATTTGTTCCGTTGGTATTTTTAGTTCAACCGACATAGACTCAAGAAAGTCAACCTCGGGTAGTGTGTTTTGCATGGGAGGAGGAGCCATTTCATGGAGAAGCGTTAAGTAGAAATGCATCGCAGATTCAACCATGGAAGCCGAATATGTAGTTGCTTGTGAAGCAGCGAAAGAGGCAGTTTGGTTTAAGAACTTCTTAGTGGACTTAGAGGTTGTTCCGAATTTGCCCGACATGATCATTGTCTATTGTGACAATGTCGGAGCAGTTGCAAATTCAAAGGAACCGAGAGCCCACAAGGCCAGCAAACACATAGAAAGAAAATACCATCTTATACGAGAAATCGTTAAGAGAGGAGATATAGAGGTGGCAAAGATAGCGTCGGGAGACAACCTAGCGGATCCATTCACAAAGGGTCTGCCTCAGAGTACATTTGAGAGACATGTGGATAGAATGTGAGTCAAGACTATTGCCAATCTGTTTTAAGTATAAGTGGAAGGAATTATTAGGTTAGTGTAGGTTGACATGAGATGTCACGAAGAGCTACTACACTAGACATGCATGATGTATACTAAAAAACAGACTTTAAGTATAAGTGGGAGATTGTTGGAGTTATACGTGAAAGTATGCTTTTACTTTGTATAACTTATGTATTAAACACTTATTTATGAGAATAAATCTTTTATCGCATTTGCTTTAGATATGATTGAATGTTGAATATTTATTGCAACCAGTTCATTATAAGTGGTACATGTTACATTGTAGTTAATGTGGTGATACCCGATCACGGAAGATCACATTAACGGTTTCCTTGTAACTAAACGTACAAATTCACGACCTAGGTGGAATTGAATAATCCACCGTGAAAGGTCGATGTGTACATCTCAGATTGGCTTGTCTTGACCAAGAGATTGCACCAGCACATTTAGTATGTGTTGAAGAAGACCTACAACAAGGATAAATTCTTCTGTTCTGAAATGTGAAGAATTAGACCTCAGTGGTTATTTATTTCTTAATCTCCGTCACTTAAATAGGACCGTGTGTGCTAATGGTTACTTCTTTGATTCATGTTGGGTGCGAATCATCGTGACTTCAAACCTTGTGCTTTGGGCAGTAATAATAATCATACGACGGTTGCTAAGATTTAATACGGGGAAACGCGTGCAAGTACGGCTCGTGTGATTTGTCCCCTTGGTGGGCTTAGAAGTTTTATCGTACCAAATCTTGCAAGTGAAGAATTAGTTTTTTCGGTACGGATAATAATGTTGAACTGTCTTTACTCTAAGGTGAAATATATTAATTAATTTAGAGCTATTCAGAAGCTTAATTAATTAATGGACTTGATAATTTTAGACGTGAGAAATAATAACCGGGAGCCCATATTATCGTAATATGGATTAAGATGGATAGTGCAATATTAATTTATTAGTTGTACTAATTAATATTAATGGGCTGAATTATATTGGGGCTCAATATTGAAATTCAGAAGTCCATTGGAGGTCCAATCTTAATTCTCCTTAAGGCCCCTCAAGTAGCCCAATAATGATAAGGTGATTAAAATAAAAAAAAATATTATTTCTGATTTTTTCATGTGATTTTCGAAAATAGCTTATTTAGGAGAGAAAAGATTTTGTTGATTTTCTTGGAAAGATATTATGGAAGATAAGTATTCTAGGAATACAAGATTATCTCATATATTCAAGAAGATCCAAATCTTGGATTCTCTTCTTATAATTTTCGAAAATCACAAGTATTATAAGGAGGGTGAGATTTTTGTGGAATATTTTATTATGGAGAAAAGAATATATGGGATATATTCAAGATTTCTTAGAGACTAAGAAAAGATTTTTTTTCCGAGCCCATTCCACATGAAAAATTTGGCCGCCCCACTTATAAATAGGGGATGATTATTTCATCCCCAAGTACATAATTTCATGTGTTGGAAAAATCAAGAGCAAAAATATTTTTCTTTTTCCTTAGTTATTTAATTGCTTGAAAGCACTTCCCACCGGTGATCAAGCGAGGCGAAAGTGAAATACTTGAGAAGGTCTTTTGGTTGGTAGCACGTCCCGTGATAATCAAAGGCCATATCTACAAGAGGTACATAGTCACATAATCTCTTAGTTTTTCCGCCATAGATATTATGTGAATTAATTCAACTTGCATGATGATAAAAATTGTTGTTGAAATTATTATTTGAATTAATTATGATTAATTCATGCTAGTAATAATTGAATTTAAATTTGTATTTAATTATCATCACGAATAGTTCACGGGCACCCCTATCTTTTCCCAACAACTGGTATCAGAGCCACAGTTTTGGGCTCTGATCTTTAAATTGTTTGACATTAAATTGAAATTGGATAGTAGAATTGCTAGATCTTTTTTGCTGGTATCCAATTGTCATGGTTTTAATTTTTTTTTTTCATGCGTGTTAATTAATTATTTTTTATTCGATTCGTTCGAATTCATTTTTCTCGTGAGAAAATCCATGAGTAGATTTGTTGTTTTTATTTTGATTTGATCATTGTAATAGACTAGTCTAGATCTAGTATTTATTTTTTGTAAGTAAATTGTAACCGGATTGAGACGAAGACGGAAATGAAGAATTAAAGACGACGTACCCGGACTACGCATGCATGTGTGGCGCATGCATGGACATAGAATCATGCACAGGGTGGAAAACAAGGACGAACGGCAAAACCCGATGCAGCCGTGCACGACTGGTGCCCAACGCTGCACGGGTGCGCGCGCGCGAGTCTCGGCACTCGGTACTCGGTGCTTCGGCAGCCGTGGCCGAGAGGCGCGAGGTGGGCCGACGCGCGCCGTATCTCGGGCCATGAAATTTTTTCTTGTCGTTCTCAATTTTTGGTGTGATTCCAAACGTTGTCCCAAACTCCAAACAAAGTTATTTTTGGTAAAGTGTTGTTGTTCGAGTGGGAGCGTGTCGAGACGAACGATGAAAAGCAACAAGGACGATTTCTCGCATCAAGACGTGAAGAAATTAAACCGTGACAATTGGATTTGAGTGCTCCAATTTGTTTAATTTTATTTTGATGGATCCTTTATTTCATGCACTTATTATTATTTGTTAATATGTGTTTGCATGATTTTAATTGTCCAAGAAAAATCTTACTTTTGAAAATTACTAAGTATGTTTCTTTAATCGCAATTTTATTCCGGATATTAAAATTGGATTAATTTGGCCTCCATAATTTATTTATTTGTGAAGTCTTTTTGGAATACATTTCCCCCTTGGATCGGCCAAAAAGACGGATTTCACATGAATAAATTCCGAAAGGAAGATCGTGGATTATTACTAGTGGCGGTATTGACCCTCACCACGAGTGGCTTGCTCAAAGCGAAATAATAATCCTGTATTTAATTATGGTTATTACTTAGGCATAAGAAATTGATATTAATTTACTCCATTTGGAGTCCCTGTCAATTTTTATGTGGTCAAAGTGAGAGCCAACTATTAATTTTGAATTAAGGATTTGTAACTTTCAAGTTTGTGATCCGCTTGAATGAGTTTAAATGTATAGACCACCCCTCGTGGCGCATTTAAATTTTTTTGAGATGTTGGCTGATGCATGATTATATTGTTTTAAGGTTTCAATGTAATTGATGTGATCGAATTATGTGATAATTTTGTATTTTTCTAGATATTGATATGAATGTATGTTTTATTCTCAATTCATCATGTCGCAACCTTTTAATCCACTGTTTAGTATACTTAAAGATAACAAACTTGTTGGTGAGAACTATGTTGATTGGAAACATAATCTAGATATTGTCCTAACCGCTCAACACCACAAATGGGTACTTACTACTCCTAAGCCCGATGAGCCTGCCGAATATGCGAGCAAGTCGGTCAAGAAAGAGCATAAGAGTTGGGTAGACTCCGATGAGATGGCTAGGTGTACTATTCTGGCTTCCAACACTAACACATGGAGACCGCCTCTGAGATAATGCTCAATTTTGAAGCGATGTTTAAACATCAGAACCGTACAACTAGACAAATCACCATGCGAAAGATGTTTTAGCTGAAAATGGTGGAGGGTACGCCTGTAAGGGGTCACGTTATCGAGATGATGGGTTATCTCAACAAGTTGGAGGTACTTGGTGCGAAATTTGATCTCCCTACTAAGGTTGATTTCGTTCTCCATTCTCTTCCGAAGAGCTTTGACCAGTTTCAATTGAACTATCAAATGAATGAACAGGCAAATAGTTTACCCGAGCTCTTGCAAGCTTTGGTATCGGCAGAGACTATAATGGAACATCAAATTGTTGCTATGGTGGCAAACGGTCCGTCTACCTCTTCTGGTCCCAAGGGAAGGAAGAAGAGAAATAGGACAAAAGGCCAGACCCAAGTAAATCCAACCGTTGTGAAACCCAAGGCAAAAGGCGAAGGAGGTGGAAAGAAGGCTGCTAAGGGTAAGTGCTTCAATTGCGGTGAGAAAGGACATTGGAGGTCAACCTGTTCTAAGCCTAAGAAGGCGGTAAAGAAAGGTAAGTCTCATGCTTTAGTCGTTGAAACTTATGTTGCGGCGTATGCTACCCACGTTTGGGTAGTGGATACCGGGGCAACTGATCATATTTGTTTCACTCTTCAGGGGTTCCAGCTAACCCGTCGACTTAGCAAGAATGAGATCCTCATCATTTTGGGCGATGCTACGAGAGTGGCAGCTGAAGCAGTGAGAGTCGTGCACCTGTCTTTTGAAGATAGAGTTTTAATTTTAAGAGATATTTTATACGTTCCGAACTTTAGAAAGAATTTAATTTCGGTTTCTAAGTTGTTTTTTTTTTATGGATATTCAGTTACTTTTAATAAAGTTGTTACTGTTTCTCTTAAGAATGATATTATCTATCATGGAACGTTGATAAACAATCTCTATACGATTAAGTGTGCACACCACTTAAATAATGAATCTATTAACACATCGATCATTTCGAGTAATAAAAGAAAGCGTTCTTCGGAGATGAACAAAACACTTCTATGGCATCTTAGACTAGGTCATATTAATCTAAAACGGATAGAAAGATTGGTGAAAGACAGATCCTTGGAATCATTCCAAGTCGAACCGTTTCCAACTTGTGAATCCTGTTTAGAGGGTAAAATGACCAAGAGGGTATTTGGAGCCAAGGGGAATAGAGCAACAGAAGTGTTAGAACTCGTTCATACCGATGTGTGTGGTCGAATGCCGATCAAAGCGAGAATGAGGTATGAGTATTTTGTCACTTTTATTGACGATTACTCGAGATATGGGTACATTTACCTTATAAGGCATAAGTCTGAAACTTTTGATAAGTTAAAGGAGTTTAAGGCCGAAGCTGAGAAACATAGGGAAAAGAGTACCAAGTTTCTACGATCAGATCGTGGAGGCGAATACCTCAGCGATGAATACTTGAACTACTGGTCGGACGAAGGGATCGTGATGCGGAGTCGTAGAACCTCTAATTTGTGAGAGATAACCATCAATTGCTCCTTGAGGAAAGCAATATCGTGATGCCTAGAACGACGTCTTGGAGGCATCATAGGAATCGTTACTGACTCCGGATACCAACTGGCGCAGTGGGATCGTAAATCCGTTGATTCTGAGAATACCCGGATAAACGTATACGTGATTAACATATTAATTTATTGATTCACGCATGAATACTAAAATAACAACAATTAAAACACGATAAAAGGGATAAACCCAATATTTCGAGCTCAAATATTTGGAGGCATTATTTTATTACCCTGAAGACGAGATACATTTCGATTCGAGGATAAATTGTTTCGAAGAGGGAGAGAATGATGGAGACGAGATCGTGATAACGATCTCGGATTATTATATGAAGATTTGGAGAATCGAAAAGATTATATTTTATTTGATATTTTATTTAATTAGACTAGATTTATTTATATATCTGGTTATTATATTTCTTGCTTGTTAAGTCGTTTAGTATTATAAATAGGAGTCTCGAAATTATTGTTATGCAGTTGATTATTGATATTAAAGTATTGGGTTTTATCCCTTTTGCGTGTTTTAATTGTTGTTATTCTAGTATTTATGCGTGAATCAATAGATTAACACGTTAATTGCGTATACGTTTATCCGGGTATTCTCAGAATCAACGGATTTACGATCCCGCTGCGTCAGTTGGTATCCGGAGTCAGTAACGATTCCTATGATGCCTCCAAGACGTCGTTCTAGGTATCACGATATTGCTTTCCTCAAGGAGCAATTGATGGTTATCTCTCACGAATTAGAGGTTCTACGACTCCAGTTCTTGGAGCGAGCAAGTTCCCTTCAACGTATTCACAACTTGAGCCAAGGTAATCATCCTGTTAGAGAATATTCTACTAAATTTTGTCAAGTTCTTATGCAGATATGCAATATAGAGCCACAAAAACAGTTCGCATCTCAGTATATTCTGGGCTTACGAGTGCAATTTCAAGAACATATATCTTTATTTGCGCCCAAATCGCTCGTCGCAGCTCATGATTACGCGGCTAAACTGGAACGCCAGTTCTCCCGCCAACGATCCGGCGACGTGGCTCCCTTACCTGCCAGTCCGTGCCCCACAATCACTTACCTACAGATCCGACAAGTTTACTCCGTGATGTCAGGACTGTCAATCCCCACCGATCTCCGTCGGCCTTCACGCAGAGCAGCCCACCGCCGATTACCGCTGTAGCCGTTTGCTTCGATGGGGCGATTCCACTTCTGTCTCGCAACAACGATGATGAAGAACTAGCGGCGCACCATAAGGAAGATGGTGTAGTTGGGGCTTCCCCATCGTGTGATGATGTTGAACTTGAAGATGACCGTTCCCATAATTTCTACCGCAAAGAAGGTGAAGAATTCCCAACAGCAACGTGTGTTGAAGATGACGGTGATGCAGAAGATTTAGCAGACCTTGAGTATGGTGAACACGGGCCTGATGCTCTACTCAGCCAAAATGGGCCTCTCTCTTTTGATGATCTCTTCGAGCCCAATGAGAATATTGGCCTGCATGCGCCTACTCACTTAATTAACCAACGTGGGCTGGGTACAGAGGTTGAGCAAAGTTGGCCTATCCCATATGACAAATTGGAGCCGAACACAAGGAGTATTGGGCCAATCATTATTAATTTTGATAAGCCTTTTAATTTTGATGGGAATATTGAGGACATCAAGACACATTATGACGGGCCACCAATTTTTGATGAGGAACCCGTTATTGTCGAGCCACCCGAAGATGAATTGTGCCAAGACTTTAATACGAACCTTACGGGTGATATCGTTTTTCCCTCGCAGAACAAATATAATTATTTTATTAATAATGATAGTTATTTTGTTGATGGATTTTCAAAATTCTCTACTGCCTACCGCCTCAAGACTTTGGGTCACGTCCGCACTGCAGATGTTTTCGAGCTCAAATATTCAGAGGAATTATTTTATTCCTCTGAAGATGAGATCCGGATCCGTTTCGATTCGAGGACGAATCGTTTCGAAGAGGGAGAGAATTATGGAGACGAGATCTGGGATTATTATATGAAGATTTGGAGAATCAAGAAGTTTATATTTTATTTGATATTTTATTTTATTTAATTAGATTAGATTTATTTTTATATATGGTTATTATATTTCTTGTCAGTTAAGTCGTTTAGTATTATAAATATGAGTCTCATAATTATTGTAATTCAGTTGTTTATGAATTAAGAAAATATTGGGTTTTATCCCTTTTCGTGTTTTATCGTTGTTATTCTAGTATTCCTTGAATCAATAGATTAACACGTTTAAATACGTTGCGTTCATCCGGGTATTCTTAGAATCAACGGATATTACGTTCCCGCTGCGTCAGATCGTATCCCAGTTAACCGCACCGGGAACCCCTCAATAGAACGGTGTGGCGGAACGAAGGAACCAGGCTCTTTTTAGAAATGGTCAGATTCATGATGAGTTATTCGGATTTACCCAAGTCGTTTTGGGGTAACGCCTTGGAAACGACGGCTTACATTCTAAACTTGGTGCCATCCAAATCGGTTCCTAAAACCCCAATGGAATTGTGGACCGGGTGCAAGCCCAGTCTAAGACACTTGCGGATTTGGGGTTGTCCGACATACGTGCTAGATAAGGAAGCCGGTAAATTGGATCCACGTTCAGAATTAAGGCTGTTTATAGGATACCCTGCGGGAACGAAAGGGTGTATGTTCTATAGTCCCAAGGATCAAAAGACCATGATTAGTACACACTTTAAATTCTTGGAGGAAGACTATATGAACAATCGGAAGCCTAAAAGTGAAATTATCTTAGAAGAATTGAGAGGGCAAACCTCGATACCAAGTATACAAGATGATATACCACACGTCACACCTTCACAACCGGAACCCCGTCGCAGTGGGAGGTTTGCTAGGCAACCCGAGAGAATCATGGGAATAGGAGAATCTTCGAATTTGATTCCCGGTGATGAATCGGACCCATGGACATACGACGAGGCAATCCAAGATGGGTTCGATGGATCATAATCAAGTGTGGGAGTTGGTTGAACCACCCAATGGGGTAGAATCCATTGGATGCAAGTGGGTGTACAAGAGGAAAAGAGGACCGGACGGAAGGGTTGAGACCTTCAAACAAAGGCTAGTGGCCAAAGGGTATACTAAAAAAAAAGGGATCGATTATGAGGAGACCTTTTCGCCTGTAGTCATGCTTAAGTCCATCCGTATTCTCTTGTCGATTTCTGCGCACCTAGATTATGAGATTTGGCAAATGGATGTCAAGACAGCTTTTCTTAACGGAAGTCTTGACGGGTTAGATATCTATATGCAACAGCCCAAAGGTTTCATTGGAAAAGGCCAAGAGCACCTCGTATGCAAGCTTAAGAGATCCATTTATGGACTTAAGCAAGCATCGCATACTTGGAACCAGTGTTTTGATCAAGTGATTAAGTCTTATGGGTTTGATCAAAACGAGTTCGAAAGTTGTGTGTATAAAAAGTGTGACGGAAATGCGGTGGTATTCTTAGTATTATACGTAGACGATATTCTGCTCACTGGAAACAATGTAAAGATATTGTCAGACGTAAAGGTATAGCTGTCAAAATAATTTGATATGAAGGACTTAGGGGAAGCCGGTCACATCCTTGGGATCAAGATCACTCGCGATCGCAAGAAGAGGATGTTGGGCTTATCGCAAGCTTCATACATTGACACTGTTTTGAAGTGTTTCAGCATGCAAGATTCCAAGAAAGGTTTTGTACCTTTTAGGCACGGAATCCATCTATCTAAAGAAATGAGCCCTAAGACGCAAGCGGAGATAGATGACATGAAAGGTATTCCGTACGCTTCGGTTGTAGAAAGCCTTATGTATGCAATGCTGTGTACGAGACCGGATATATGCTTTGCTGTTGGCATGGTGGCAAGATATCTAAGTAATCCTGGGAAAGACCATTAGACTGCCGTAAAGTGCATCTTGAGGTATCTGAAAAGAACTCGTGAGAGGATGCTGATTTACCAGTTGGATAGTCTAATCCCCATAGGATACACGGACTTGGATTTCTAATCAGACATAGACTCAAAAAAGTCAACCTCGGGTAATGTGTTTTGCATGGGAGGAGGAGCCATTTCATGGAGAAGCGTTAAGCAGAAATGCAAATCCGATTCGACCATGGAAGCCGAATATGTAGCTTCTTGTGAAACAGCGAAAGAGGCAGTTTGGTTCAAGAACTTCTTAGTGGACTTGGACGTTGTTCCGAATTTGCACGACATGATTACTGTCTATTATGACAATGCCGGAGCAGTTGCAAATTCAAAGGAACCGAGAGCCCACAAGGCCAGCAAACACATAGAAAGAAAATACCATCTTATACGAGAAATCGTTAAGAGAGGAGATATAGAGGTGGCAAAGATAGCGTCGGGAGACAACCTAGCGGATCCATTCACAAAGGGTCTGCCTCAGAGTACATTTGAGAGACATGTGGATGGAATGGGAGTCAAGACTATTGCCAATCTGCTTTAAGTATAAGTGGAAGGAATTATTAGGTTAGTGTAGGATGACATGAGATGTTACGAAGAGCTACTACACTAGACATGCATGATGTATACTAAAAAGCAGACTTTAAGTATAAGTGGGAGATTGTTGGAGTTATACGTGAAAGTATGTTTTTTTACTTTGTATAACTCATGTATTAAACACTTATTTATGAGAATAAATCTTTTATCGCATTTGCTTTAGATATGATTGAATGTTGAATATTTATTGCAACCAGTTCATTATAAGTGGTACATGTTACATTGTAGTTAATGTGGTGATACCCGATCATAGAAGATCATATTAACGGTTTCCTTGTAACTAAACGTACAAATTCACGACCTAGGTGGAGTTGAACAATCCGCCGTGAAAGGTCGATGTGTACATCTCAGATTGACTTGTCTTGACCAAGAGATTGCACCAGCACATTTAGTATGTGTTGAAGAGGACCTACAGCGAGGATAAATTCTTCTGTTCTAAAATGTGAAGAATTAGACCTCAGTGGTTATTGATTTCTTAATCTCAGTCACTTAAATAGGACCGTGTGTGCTTAATGGTTACTGCTTTGATTCATGTTGGGTGTGAATCATCGTGACTTCAAACCTTGTGCTTTGAGCAGTAATATTAATCATACGACGATTGCTAAGATTTAATATGGGGAAACGCGTGCGAGTAAGGCTCGTATGATTTGTCCCCTTGGTGGGCTCAAAAGTTTTATCGTACCAAATCTTGCAAGTGAAGAATTAGTTTCTTCGGTACGGATAATAATGTTGAGTTGTCTTTACTCCAATGTGAAATATATTAATTAATTTAGAGCTATTCAAAAGCTTAATTAATTAATGGACTTGATAATCTTAAACGCGAGAAATAATAACCGGGAGCCCATATTATCGTAATATGGATTAAGATGGATAGTGCAATATTAATTTATTAGTGGTACTAATTAATATTAATGGGCTGAATTATATAGGGGCTCAATATTGAAATTCAGAAGTCCAATCTTAATACTCCTTAAGGCCCCTCAAGTAGCCCAATAATGATAAGGTGATTAAAATAAAAGAAAATATTATTGCTGATTTTTTCATGAGATTTATGAAAATAGCTTATTTAGGAGATAAAAGATTTTGTTGATTTTCTTGGAAAGATATTATGGAAGATTAGTATTCTTGGAATACAAGATTATCTCATATATTCAAGAAGATCCAAATCTTGGATTCTCTTCTTATAATTTTTGAAAGAATATATGGGATATATTCAAGATTTCTTAGAGACTAAGAAAATATTTTTTCCAAGCCCATTCCACATGAAAATTTTGGCCACCCCACTTATAAATAGGGGATGATTATTTCATCCCCAAGTACATAATTCCATGTGTTGAAAAAATCAAGAACAAAAATATTTTTCTTTTTCCTTAGTTATTTAATTGCTTGAAAGCACTTCCCACCGGTGATCAAGCGAGGCGAAAGGGAAATACTTGAGAAGGTCTTTTGGTTGGTAGCACGTCCCGTGATAATCAAAGGTCATATCTACAAGAGGTACGTAGTCACATAATCTCTTAATTTATCCGCCATAGATATTATGTGGATTAATTCAACTTGCATGATGGTAAAAGTTGTTGGAATTATTATTTGAATTAATTAGGATTAATTCATGTTAGTAATAATTGAATTTAAATTCGTATTTAATTATCATCCCGAATAGTTCCCGGGCACCCCTATCTTTTCCCAACATGTGGCTCCTATGTTGATCAACCCGAATGACATCCTCTTCCAACACAGCAGGTTCTTGTTGGTGTAGAATGTTGTGTGTTCTTAATCATTTGGGTGCATTACAATTTGATAGTATCCCGCGAACGCGTCCATGAAGGTCAAGAGCTCGTGTCCAACTGTATTGTCTACCAGCTGGTCAATGTGTGGGAGTAGAAAGTTGTCCTTCAGAGCATGCATCATTTAGATCTATGAAATCAATGCACAACCTCCACGCCCCATTTGGTTTTTGCACCAGCACCGGATTTGCTACCCATTTTGGACACAGAGCTTGTCTTATAAGATAGTTGTCCAACAACTTCTTGACTTCAACATCGAGTGCTTCATACTTGTCGGGCTCATACTTCCTTCTCTTTTGCTGGATTGGTTTTTTTGTTGGATCAATATTTAACTTATGGCAAGCATGCTTAGGGCTAATGCCTACCATATCGGCATGCGACCATGCAAATACATCGAGATTAACTTTAAGAAAATCTTCCATCTTTGATCTGTATGGCTCTAGGAGCTCAGATCCGATGAAGAGTTCTAAGTCCTCTAGGTTTGGGTCGACTTTGATTGCTTCCAACTCTTCAACCGACATTGCTCTTCGTTTTTGCCCCCTCCAGCGAGGATTGATGATAGGCCAGTCCATATTTAGCTCATCTCCAATCACCATTGGCTCAACACCCAATCGTGGTTCAATATCGTGAACTTCATTTTGAGCAAGCGCAACCTCCTCGTTTCTTATTCTGCATTGTTGCTCGTCATTGCCCTCCTACTCGCCTACACCTGACTGCTCGTCCACCTCCATCGTCCCTGTATCAATAGACTTCATGATCTCATCAAGGATGGAAGGCTCATCTTCAGCATAGCTGCTCGACTGCTCGGCCATCATGGAAACTCTATTTTCCTTTGGCTGCAATTGCAGGAGGCATTCACTAGCTTTCTTTTGATCACCCTTGATCGTGCCTGCACCCTATGACGTTGGAAATTTAACCTAATAATAGTACGTTGAAACAACTGCCTTGAATTCATTTAAAAAGGGGCGGATGAGAAACCCGTTATAGGTGGACTGCTAATCTACCACTAGAAATTCTACCATCCTAGTCAGCCTCCTTTCCGGGTTCTCGGCCGATACAAGTTCGACTGATAACTTAATTATTCTTAGGGGAATGGTCACAATATCTCCAAACCCTAGGATTCTATGATTACAGTCTTCCATGTACCCTGCATAATCTCCTAGTTGATCCAACGTGCTTTTGAACATAATATTTGTGTAGGCGTCTGTGTCAACGAGTAGGCGGTGAACTCGTGTTCCCATGATATTTGCACAGATGACCAACGAGTCATTGTGGGGGGGTGAGGACTCCATCCAAGTCTTTTTCAGAAAAGACTACGTTTACAGTTTGCTTAGTTGATGGGTTTACCCCGACTTCCTTCATCTATGCTACCGCTCTTAACTCCACCTTTCTTTTCCTCTTGGATACAGGAGGTCTTCCATCTGAGCAACCACCAACCGGTTCAGTTAGTTCAAGTACTATAATTTCACGAACAAGCTCTGCGGGGGCTGTGGGGACTTTCCTCACTTGCTTGTTCACCTAGCTCGGCTGTTCGTCGCTACCATCGTCGTCTGAGCTGGATGTTGTTGCTACTCTGGGCCTTTTTCCTGGTGCTTTTTTCACAAACTTGGACAATTGCCCCTCTTCATAGAACCTCTACAACTGCTTCAGTAGATCTCGACATTCACTCGTAAAGTGGCCGATGTTCTTGTTGGGAAAATAGGGGTGCCCGAAATCTATTCGGGATGAAATTTAAATACGAATTTAAATACAATTATTACTAGCATGAATTAATCCTAATTAATTCAAATAATAATTCCAACAACTAATTTTCATCATGCATGTTGAATTAATTTCACATATTAACTATGGCGGAATAAACAAGTAAATATGCGATTAACGTACCTCTTGTAGAATTGGCCTTTGGATATACGGGACAATTACGATCTCGCTCTATCAACCCAAAAGTCTTCTCAAGTATTTCCCTTTCGCCTTACTTGATCACCGGTGGGAGATGCTTTCAAGTAATTTTAATAAACTAAGGAAAAAGAAAATATCTATGCTCTTGATTTTTCCAACACATGGAATTATGTACTTGGGGATGAAATAATCATCCCCTATTTATAAGATGTAAGGGCCGAAAATATCATGTGTAATATGGGCTTGGAGAAATATTTTCTTAGACTCTAAGAAATCTTGAATATATCCCATATATTCTTTTCTCCAAAATAAAATATTCCACAAAAATCTCACCCAACAAATTAAGTCATAATTTTCGAAAATAATGAGACAAAAATCTAAGATTTGGATCTTCTTGAATATATGAGATAATCTTGTATTCCAAGAATACTTATCTTCCATAATATCTTTTCAAGAAAATCAACAAGATCTTTTCTTGCTCCAAGATATCAATTTTCGAAAATTAAGAGAGAAAAATCAGCAATATAATTTTCTTTTTATTTTAATCACCTTATCATTATTGGGCTACTTAATGGGCTACTTGAGGGGCCTTAAGGAGAATTAAGATTGGACCTCCTAATGGACTTCTGAATTTCAATATTGAGCCCCAATATAATTCAATCCATTAATATTAATTATTACCACTAATAAATTAATATTGCACTATCCATCTTAATCCATATTACGATAATATGGGCTCCCGGTTATTATTTCCCGCGTTTAAGATTATCAAGTCCATTAATTAATTAAGCTTCTGAATAGCTCTAAATTAATTAACATCTTTCACCTTGGAGTAAAGACAACTCAACATTATTATTCGTACCGAAGAAACTAATTCTTCACTTGCAAGATTTGGTACAATAAAACTTCTGAGCCCACCAAGGGGACTAATCACACGAGCCGTACTCGCACGCGTTTCTCCGTATTAAATCTTAGCAACCGTCGTATGATTAATATTACTGCCCAAGACACAAAGTTCGAAGTCGCAATGATTCTCACCCAACATGAATCAAAGCAGTAACTATTAAACACACACGGTCCTATTTAAGTGACGCAGATTAAGAAATCAACAACCACTGAGGTCTAATTCTTCACCTTTCAGAACAGAAGAATTTATCCTCGCTGTAGGACCTCTTCAACACATACTAAATGTGCTAGTGCAATCTCTTAGTCAAGACAGACCAATCTGAGCCTTACACATCGACCTTTCACGGCTGATTGTTCAATTCCACCTAGGTCGTGAAAATGTACGTTTAGTTACAAGTAAACTGTTAATGTTGTCTTCCGTGATCGGGTATCACCACATTAACTACAATGTAACATGTACTATATATTGAACGGTTTGCAATAGAAATTCAACATTCAATCATAACTAAAGCAAATGCGATAAAAGAATTATTCTCATAAAACGAGTGTTTGATACACGAGTTATACAAAGTAAAAGCATACTTTCACGTATAACTCCAACAGTTCTGATGATACACACAGTATTTATTCGGGTTCAGCTTTCCTCGTTCTTGCCTAATTTTTTGGCGTTCAGATAACATGTCCCTGTCTTTGACGTTGTTGCAAACTGCATCTACAGACATGGTAAGAACTTGATTCAACTTTTCCTTCAATTTGGCTCCCTCGTTAAATGCTTTCAGATTTTTCGAAGCTTTATAATCGTTCCCACTGCATTTCTTTCCCGGCTTCTTTGGATCTGCTTTATCACCCAACTCTTTCTGGAGTGCCTCTTGCATTGCAACATGAATGCCAGCCCGGTGTCTGAACTTTGCATAGGTCTTGGGACATATTAGGAGCATTTCCTTCCAAAGGTCGGTCCCTTTTTTCAACCCGGCCATCACCGCTACCATCTTTGTATCCTCACTGACCATTTCTCCTTTAAGAAGGACTTTGTTGAACCTTTCGAGGAAATTCCTATCTGATTCCTCGTCTTCTTGCTTAATGTCTGCGAACTGGTCCCTTTGAGTCAAATACGACCCGTTGGTGGAAAAGTGAGATAGGAACTCCTTACTCAGTTGAGCGAAGGAGCTTATAGATCCCAGAGCCAAAACTGAAAACTATCTGTGCGGTCCATCCCCAAGGGTGAGCAAAAAGTTTCGGCACTGAGTGGCATCTGTAGCCCCCATTGAAATCATGTAATCTGAGTATTTGGTTAAATGGACCCTGGGATATGATAGGCGGGAATTGAATTTTCTTTTGGACCGGCGCACTTAGAATCGACAAGGCCAATGGTGAGGACGGGAGAGCAGTTGTCCCAACTCCTTTCTGAGCTTCCAGCTACTTTTGAAGATCCTCAATTACTTTTTCATTGCCTGTAGCTCGTTTACAAGAGTTCGCCTGTTAGAAGGTTGTTCATCGTGATCGAGTTCGATGACTTCCTCACGATGCAATCCCTCACTAACAGGACGCTTTTCATGTGTTGTTCGCCTGGAGACGTTGCATGCCCCGTTGGGTCTCAACCTGGCCAAAAACTGACCTCCGTATCTTGTCATGAACTGATGGGCGAGCAGCTGTGCGTGCTCGCTCTTCATCTCTCCAGGTAACTCCTCTCCTGTCATTGCTTTTGCTTCCCAAGCTATCTACAGCACTTGTATGATAGGTATCATTGCTTGTATCCTTACTCGATTCCTCGACACCTCCAGGGGTGGATTCCTCTTGCTTCCTAATCGCTCGCTGACTTGGGCTTTTCCCTTATTCTGATGGACTTAAACACTATCTGCCTTATCTGCTCACCCATCCTCCTACCTTTTTGTCTGGTGCTCGGCTGTTCGATTGCTCATCTCCGGAGCTTTCGATGGTCCGGCCCTTTCTTGTTGTCTTTGCAACGATTGGAGCACGACTATTATCTTCACTAACTCCTTGGGATTTTGGGCGAGAACTTCAATCTCCGGATGGAGAATATCAATGGTGACTTGCACGTTTCTTTGGGAGGTTGTTCGGACTGTTCTTGCATGGTCTCCCGTTGATGAAACCCTAGTTTATGATTTGTGACTCGGGTGCGTGCTTGAAGATTGATGCTCTTGCGATCTTGCCATCTTTGAATGTTGGATGTTTGTTGAAAAAGATTTGTATTTGATGAACTTTTATTCAAGAACAACTAGCCTTGCATATATGAATCTGGCTATTTACAAATCCTAATTCACATATGCATGCATTCAAGTTCTTGTAATATGAGCACCAAAATAGCACAAATTTCATCACAAGGCTGCTATTTTCCTGTTTCCGATAGCTCCTTACCGGATTCCGGCCAAAATCCCCAGATTCCGGCAAAATATTACAAATTCCTCCTGGATTTTCAACCAACATAGGTTCGACCCTCTTTCTAGCGCCAATTGTTGATGACCTTTAATCTATATGATGAATTAGTGGTAGTTTAGACTAAGGAAGATCATCAAACAAGACTTACGATGTTGGATTTGTATAAGGAAGGATCAAGAACTTAAATTGCAAGAGTTTGGGCAAGTTTTTTAATAAATAAACTTATTTTTCCCTTCATATGAGGGCATATTTATAGGGATACAAGCAAGTAGGAGGTGTCACTCATCTAGTGTTAGAATAAAAGTTGTTAGTTTTGATGAGTTAGAAACAAACCAGAAGATGTAATAGGACCATCTAGCCCTGTTAGCCAGATGAAGATCTAGATTAGGACTTAGTCTAGGGGGAACTGCCAGACCAGAAAAGTCACCAGAAGACTTCACTAGAGGACTCCACCAGAAGTCTTCATCAGAGAAGATCTGATCAGAGACAGAGAAGTTTCCCCAGAACCAAACGAGTCTGGTGAAAAAAAAGTTCCTTAGAATCATCTCCAGAATCTAAGGAACTGACTGTTTCACAATCGACTCTGGACCAGAGGACCTCTGGTTCATCTGGTATGTCTACTTTGGAAGAATCAGAGTTTGACCAAGAAAGTTTTCCAACCGTTGGTGTAATTAATGCTGATTGAAGATCGGATTGGAAAGTCAAATGAAGGATCAATCCAAAGGATTTCACCAACCCCAATCAATCAATTAGGGAATTGATTGATTGAAACTTCCACTTATTGGGGATCTGATTAGATTAGCTTTCCAACAGTTATTTCCCTAATCCTCCCTATAAATACTAGAGTGCTGATATGAAGAAAGCTCTACAGATACGCGCGAAGAACACTCAAACTTTATCATTCTCATCACAATCAGTACTCTATACGCACTTAAGTTTTTCTACTCTTAAGGAGTTTTTGTAGTTGGATTATAAACTCAATCTGTTCATCTTTATAGACAAGGTTGTAGTTGTTTGGTGCTTTAGATTGAAGTTGGATCTAAAAGTTGTAACAAGGTGCTGGTTCTTGTTAATTCTAGTGATCGTAAGTTGGTTGGTTGGTTAGTAATGCACATTGTAGAAGGGAGAGTGGACGTAGGATTTTAACATCTGAACCACTATATATTTTATGTTCTTACTGTTTTTTTTACTTTACGCTTTACGTATTTGAAGTCTTTCAAAAGGTTTTTAACAAGAGTTTCCGCATTACTTAAGATTTGACTAGTGGGACCAACAAGTGGTATCAGAGCAGTGTGTCCTAGACCACTGCTTTGAGGAGCTTTTGGTGGTCACCAGGGCAGATCCACTGCTTATTTATTTAGTTGCTTAAAAAACTTTTTTTTAATCAAAATATCTTCAAAATCTTCTTCTAAGAGTCGTAAGTTGCCTGAGTTTTCTTTTGATCTGACTCTGGAGCTTCCTGTTCTGCAGTCAGCTGCTTTGCTTTAGCTAAGGACTTCAGCTCATCATTCTTCTTCTGGTTCAGCTCTGCCTGTGCCATAGTGCTCTCCAAAAGATCCAGTCTGCCAGAGTGCACAAAGAGGGTTTCATTTGTGCTCTTGGCCAATTCAGTTCTGGAACCTTCTTCCCCCTTTTTGGCTTCATCAAGAAGGGGTTCAACAACCTGCCTGATTAGAACAGACAACTCAGGGTTGGAAAAGTGCATCTCCTTCAGCTTCTTGGCTTCTGCCACATAAGCCTTGACTTCAGCAACCAGAATCTCTGCATCTGGCGAAAGTCATCCTTCATCTTGGCCAAATCAATCAGTTGAGTAGCCAGAGTGGTCTTGAGGACTGAGACAGATCTCATCTGCTCCATCACATACACCTGGAGCTCATTATGGCTCTTAATCACGTCCATCTTTAAGAATAACCCATTTGCCTTGAATGCAGTTTTAGCAGAGGCAAAGGTTGATTTGATCTTCTTGAGAAACTTCTTCCTTTCCTCCTTGATCTGGTGCTCAATCATATCAGGGCCAAAATGTTGCATGGCCTTGCAGAATCGACCAACTTGCTGAATCTGCTCATTGAAGAAGAGCTTCATCTTTTTCATCATCGCTGGCGTGACATCAAAGTCTTCCTCCTCTGAATAAAGCTCTAGAGGGAACGAGAAGTGAGGTCCAAAGGTATAAGAGGGGCCAGCAGGGGAGATCATTACCCCTCTCTGGATCAGAAGGGTTCTGATCACAACCCTGGCAGAGTCAACTGTCTACAGCTCTGCCGGATGCTGAACATTCAGCTTCTTCTTTAGCTCAATCTCCCAACTGGAGAAGTTGGAGGCACCCATCTCATCCAATAGAAGAGCAAAATCTTCTACATCTTCTTCTCTGGCTGTGCTCCACACTTTGCCATCAGTGAGGTCTGCCAACAGGGGAAGGTGCTCCAGCAGAACAGGGAAGTGTTCTCTGAGCCAGAGCTGAGCACATTTGCTCATGCTTTGCCGGATGGGACCCATATCAGCATCATTGAAGGAGAAGAGGATGGGTCCACGGGCAAAGAAGGATGTGGCAGGGCCGGAAGGGTCCAGTGAAGCATCCTCATCTTCACTATCATCGCCACTTTGGCTTGCAGGGGAGCCAGGGGGGCAACAAAACCCAAAGCCATGCATGAGGTAGAGGGGGTTTGAGTAGAGGTAGCAGTGGGGTTTTGTGAAGAGGAAGGGCGGGATTGTTGAGAGGTGGAAGGGGGAGTGTGAGATGTTGTGGGTTGTTCTGTACCAGGTGAGGTAGTAGGCAAAGTAGCCTCCTCTGGTACAGAGGCTGTTTGTGAGGGTGCGGGAGGGTCAAATGTTTGGATTGGGGAAGTGTTTGGGGTAGAAGGGGTTTGGTCTGGAGCAGATGCAGAAATGTGTGCATCCAGACCAGAGGCTTGATTTTGTGTTTCTGGGGGGGGGATAGAGAAGGTGAGACAAGATTTATTGAAGGAGGGGTAGAAGGGTTTACCTCGGTTGAGTCAACATCAGCCGGAATCGAGGCAGGTGCAGACTCAAAGGTCTCTGCACCTGGAGCAGCAACAATAGGAGAAGTCACATCCATCTCCTATTGAACAGCCTCCTCTACTGCTTGATCCAGAGATGTACCCAGAGATGAATCTGACTCTGGGTCCTGCAGAATAGCCCGATTAACTCTGGGCTTCTTCTTAAGTGGAACCTTCTCCACTTCATCTCCACTGGTAACTTCTTGGTCTGTGGGTTCATCGACCAGAAGAGACTTCTTGTCAGTCCTCTTATGCTTCTTCCTCCTGGTAGAGGACTTTCCAGCATCTCCTCCTTCTGTTCTACTCCTCTATTTTTTCAGACCACCCTTTTTTGGCCTTAGGAGATGAAACTTGGGCTTCCTCGTTTCTACTTTGTTTCTTCAGAGCAGAGGATATAGGGATGTGATCATCCCCTTCTGAAGAAGTAGAAAGAATAACTTTCTGGGAGGCACTTTCAGTGGCCTTCTTCTTCTAAGTCTTCCTGCCCTTGGGAGGAGAAGGCTCTGCCCGAAGAGGCTGAGCAGGGATGACATCTTCACCATCTGAATCTGGGTGCCCAAGGAGAGGACCATCCTTGCTGAAAAGGATCTTGGTCTTCAAGAATTTCTTGCATCCACTGGTTTTCCACACCTTCTCTGGAAGAAGATGATCCAGAATAAGAGTCAACTTCGTGCCCAAGGAGACTTTGGCATTAAATTAGTATTGCAATTCTCCTTCTGGATCAGGACAAGCCTCCTTCTGGACCTTAGCCTTGTTCTTCCTCAACACATTCCAGTAGAACTCCATCCAATTGCATTCAACTCCATCGAGAATAGCTCTCATCACACAGAGCCGCCCCAAGAATATAGCATCAGTGCTATGATTCTCACACATCAACACCTTAACCACAATGTCAAACAAAACCTTGTATTTCTGGCACAGATGCTTGTCCAGAAATCCCTTCGTCAGACTCTTGCAAGAAGCCCTAGTAAAAATCTTGAATGACTCAACGACATCGTCTTTTTTGTACTTCAATGGGTCTATTCCAGTTATAGACAAGTTCCAAACAGTTTGCTCAGATCCGACTTCGTGAGAACCACTTTCTCGCCATCGATCTTGGAAACCACTTCTTCATCAAAGATCTTCATATGAACCAAGAATTGAGCAGCATAGTTGTTAGGATAAAAATTGTACAGTTTTGATGAGTTAAAACAAACCAGAAGATGTAATAGGACCATCTGAACCTGTTAGCCAGATGATGATCTAGTTTAGGACTTAGTCTAGGGGGAACTGCCAGACCAGAAGACCTCACCAGAAGACTCACCAGAAGAGTCACCAGAAGAGTCATCAGAAGACAGACCAGAGGACTTCACCAGAAGAGACTGTCCAGAGGCAGAGGACTTTCCCCAGACCAGACGAGTCCGGACTAGACGAGTCTGGTGTAACAAAAGATGCTCAGAATCATCTCCTAATTCTGATGAGCTATCTGTTTCATAACCAGATCAGGACCAGAAGACTTCAAGGTTACCTGGTGTCTGGTATTGCCTTCTCTGGAGAGAATCAGAGTTTGGCATTGGAAGCTATTGACCGTTGGTGATTCAAATCAAGTCAACAAGATCAGGATTGGAAAGTCTTAAAGTCAATCAATCCAAGGATCTCACCAACCCAATCAATCAATTAGGGAATTGATTGATTGAAGCTTCCCTAAGTAGAGGATCTGATTGGATTAGCTCTCCAACGGCTACTCCCTAATCACCTCTATAAATACAGAGTGCATTCTCAGAAAAAGGGCTAGAGAGATTCATTTACGCGCACGAAGATACATTCAAAGCTCTTGTTCATCCACGCACATAGTACTCTTATATTGTTCTTAATTACCTATTCACTCTTAAGGAGTAGTTGAACCTCAACCTGTTCATCTACAAGACAAGGTTGAAGGCTATTGATCTTTAGATCGAAGTTAGATCTAAAGAGAGTGTAAGAAGGAGCTGGTACTTCTCAATTCCAGTAAGTAAGTTGGTTGTTTGGTGGATAGTGAGACCCCTTTGATTAAGGGAGATTGGACGTAGGATATTCAGATCCGAACCACTATATATCCGGTCTTATTTACTATTTTCTGCACTTAAATTCTTATTTATTATAGTCTGCTCTTGTAAAAAGAAGTTGTCTAAGACATTTAATTTAAAGCTTCCGCAATTTATCAATCTAGTGGGACCAACAATAGTGATTCAGGGTACGCAACGCTTAGGAATTGCAGAAATGAGATCCTCTACTCCAGACTTGCGAAGGAGCTCCAGAATCTCCAATGCGGCTGAGTTGCGAGTAGAGTAGAAATCTACCGCCATTTCTATCTTCAACTTTTTGCAAACGTAATCAGGGCCAAAATTGCATTTTGGTGCCATTTCTTGAAAGCTTGAAAGAGAATCGTAAGAGATAATTATTTGCAGAGAATTAGGGTTTGAAAGTTTGAAAGCGTGAAGAGAAGAAATGAAAATAATGTTGTTTTATAAACATAGACACGCGTGAGAGTAGGAATTAATTCTGGAATAGATAGAGACAAAATCAATTGATGATTTGATTTGTATGTTGCACTTTATTTAAATCCAATGGCCACGATTAAAGAGACGTGCGTGGATTTAAAATCGTGCGTGGCGCAGTCATTGGGACTGGGTTCGAGGAGGTTTTGTGGCTGTCAAGAGAAAAGTGAAATGATTGCCCTATCCTACGAACTAAGTATTAAATACACTCAAAATATGAAGCATTTTGGGTGTACTTTGTAATTTAAAAGGTGTCCCAATGACCAGGCACAGAAATGTAAAGACATTGCCTGTCATCTGGTTACGTACTCTGGTATTACATCTCTTCTGGAGATAACTCTCCTCTGGTGTAACTTGCCTGTCATCTAAGATTGTATTTAGATGAAGCTGCAAGTCATCTGGCATTATAACTCATCTGGAGATGTAACTCCTCTGGTATATCTGATCTGCAGACAGGTTAGTACATGTAATAAGAGAAATAAGTGAGATAAGAAATAAAGGATACTCTTCTGATATTCCTCCTAAAACAAATCTGTCCCTGGATCTAACAATCCCAACTCATAGGCTAACTCCCTGAATCTGGTCTCTGCCAAAGGCTTAGTGAGAATATCTGCTCTCTGCTTCTCTGTTGCTTATATCACATTTCTAAACATGGTCTCTGATGAAATGATGCCTTATATCAACATGCTTGCATCTGGTGTGAAGAACTGGATTCTGGGTAATGGCAATTGCATTGCTGCTATCACAAAATATTGGAATATTCTTAGCTCTAATCTGGTAGTCCCTAAGTTGCTGACTAATCCAGAGTAGTTGTGAACAACAGCTCCCTGCTGCCATGTACTCTACTTCTATAGTTGATGTAGCAACCGAAGTCTGCTTCTTAGAAAACCAAGATACCAACTTATTCCCAATAAATTGGCATGTACCACTAGTAGACTTCCTATCTATTCTGCAACCACCATAGTCTGAATCTAAATATCCACTTAATTCAAAGTTGTCATCTGCAGGGTACTATAAACCCAAATTAACTATTCCCTTAAGATATTTCAATATCTTCCTAGCTGCTTCCAGATGACTCTTCTTAGGATTAGCTTGAAATCTGGCACATACACCCACGACAAAAGTAATATCTGGTCTGCTTGCAGTCAGGTACAGAAGAGAAACAATAAGAGCTCTGTACTGAGTCTGATCCACACTTTCTCCTGACTCATCTGGGTCCATGTTAAAAATTTGTCATCATAGGAATCTTGGCAACTTTGCTAGATCCTACTCCAAATTTTTCTATCATGTTTCTGATGTACATTGCTTGATTGATGAAGATTCCCTTCTCTGATTGCTTCACTTGAAGACCTAAGAAATAATTCATCTCACCCATCATGGACATCTCAAACTAACTCTGCATGAGATTTCCAAATTTCTCACACATCTTCTTGTTAGGGAATCCAAATATAATGTCATCCACATATATTTGGACCAGAAAGATGTCCTTTCCTTCTTCTTTCCTAAATAAGGTTTTGACTATCTTGCCCTTAGTAAAACCATTGTCCAAAAGAAATTGAGATAGAGTATCATACCATGCTCTTGGTGCCTGCTTAAGCCCATAAAGAGCCTTCTTAAGCTTATACACCTTGTCACCTTTTTCAAAGCCAGGGGGTTGTTCCACATACACTTCCTCAATGAGAATCTCATTAAGAAAGGCAGATTTCACATCTATCTGATAAACTTTGAACTTCATGTGAGTTGCATATGCTAGAAACAGTCTAATGGCTTCTAGTCTGGCAACATGAGTAAATATCTCATCATAGTCTATTCCTTCAGACTGAGAATAGCCTTGGGCCACTAGCCTTACCTTATTTCTAGTAATGACATCATTCTCATCTTTCTTGTTCTTGAAAACCCACTTAGTGTCTATCACCTTTTGATGTCTTGGTCTGTCTACCAGCTCCCAAACATCCTGTCTGGTGAATTGATTCAATTCCTCTTGCATAACAATTATCTAATTTGAATCTGTCAGTGCCTCCTTGATGTTCTTGGGCCCAATCAAGGATACATAGCAACTGGATAAGGCAGCTAAGGTAATGGTTCTCCTCGTCTGGACACCCCTAGTTAGATCACCTATAATTAACTCTTTGGGGTGATCAACCAGACTTTTCCTTCCCTTGGACTTGCCTGATTGACCATCTTCTGCAGTACCTTGGTGATTATCACCAACTGCAGGAGAGCTTCCCTCTAAAGGAGTTCCAACCTCTTCTGGTTCTGCTCCTTGTGGAGGCTTCTGCTCCTGAGAACCAGAAGATGAGTCACCATCTGAATCTGAATCTGACTCTGAATCAATAACATGTGTCTTGACTTTGATGACCTTGGAAGTATTCTGATTCTGTGTCTCTTCTGGAGACAGATTCCTTAAGTCCACCTTGCACTCAAGAGTAGATTCATAAAAAACAATATGAGGTGTTTCTTCCACACAAAGAGAATTCCTATTAAAGACTCTGTATGCCTTAATGGTGCTGGAATATCCTAAAAATATTCCATCTGCCACTTTAGCATAAAAAATCTTTAATTTAGACTTCCCATTGTCATGGATGAAATACTTACATCCAAAAATATGAAAGAATGAAACAGATGGGGTTTTACCTTTTCATACCTCATATGGAGTCTTACCATGTCTCTGGGTAATGAGGCATCTATTCTGGGTGAAACAAGTTGTGTTGATGGCTTCTGCCCAAAATCTTTGAGGTGTGTTGTACTCTGCTAGAAGAGTTCTGGCAGCTTCTTTGAGTGTTCTGTTCCTCCTTTCTGCCACTCCATTCTGTTGAGGTGTTCTGGCAGAAGAGGTCTCATGAAAAATACCTTTATCCTTACAGTACTCTGCAATGTGTGAATTCGTAAACTTTATCCCTTTGTAACTTCTGATCCTCACTATGCTCTAGTTCAGCTCATTCTGAATCTACTTGAAGAACTCTGGCAACTTAGTGATTGTTTCCTTTTTCTTAAACAAGAACACTACCCAAGTGTATCTTGAAAAGTCATCCACTATCACCAAGGTGTACTTACTTCCACTAAAGCTAAGTGGTGAAACAGGTCCAAACAGGTCCATGTGAAGTAGCTGAAGAACTCTGGTTGTGGTTGTGCTCTGGACATCTTTGAAAGAGGCCTTGGGTTGTTTTCCCTTCTGGCAGGAGCCACAAGTCTGATTCTTCTTAAACACTTCATTTGGAAGACATCGAACTAGACCTTTTTTGGCAATCTTGTTGAGTGCTTTGAAGTTCAGGTGACTCAATCTCTTGTGCCAAAGCCAACTGTTCTCTGCAGATCCTTTTGCTACCAGGCAAGTGTTTCTTGGATAGCTATTAAAATCTGCAAGATAAATATTACCTTTCCTCAAGCCAACAAGCAAAATATCATCATAATTAGAGGAAAATACAGTGCAAGAATTACTAGAGAACTTCACTGAGTATCCCTTGTCACAGAATTGGGATACTGAAAGCAGATTATGCTTGAGTTCTTCCACATAGTACTTCATCTACAGATACATCATTGATGATCAACTTTCCAACTCCTCTGGTGACTCCAAAGTTGTTGTCACCAAACATCACTCTTGGCCCACTCAATGACTTGAAATCATGGAGATGATCTTTCACAAATGTCATGTGCTTGGAGCATCCACTATCAATGTACCAAACACCATTGCTTGAATATCCTTTCTCCAATGGGCTCTTGTCCTCCTGCAGAGAGATCAATTAGGTCCCCTACTAGTGCTGGGTCCTGATTAGTTAGTTATTTTCTCTGTGGGAATCCAAAGATAAAGATCATCCCTTGCTGGATGAGGAGATCTTACCTTTCTTCCAAATCTATCTACCAGCACATGTCCTCTAACAATGACATATTGAGCTGCTGGGCTAATGCATATACCTTTCCTATAGATAGGTCTGGTATATCTTTTCTCAAATCTGGCCTTAGGAATGGCCTGCCTCAAGGACATGGTCTTAAAGGTCTGGTTATAAGGGTACATCCTAGAAGAACCATCTCTGGTGTCATAGCCACCAAGATCAACTGGTCTTTTGTAGATGGGTCTCTAGTTCTGATGAAAGTTAGACCTTTTCTGGTGATTATAATCCTTTTGAGTGTATCTGTTATGGAATTATCTCTTCTAAGTAAACTTCCTTTGAGGTCCCTGATTTTGATTAAAGTTCTTTTGTCCATTGTATCTCCTCTGAGATTCCCTATTCTGATTAAAGTTCTCCCTTCTTGAGTGTCTCCTCTGAGGTCCCCTAATTTGCTTAAGTTCCACTCTTTGAGGATTCCTCCGAGGCCCTTTAATCTGTTTAGGTCTTACTCTTTGAAGATTAATCTGAACAGAACCATCAATCTTCATAGGTTCCCCATTTTTGAAGTTTAGTCTCTAAGATTTTCTCTTCAGTTCAGTTAACTCTTCAGGTTCACATTCTACATGGTCAGCAGAACAGTCCTTGTTCCAACTAGAATTGTGGACTACTCTGTAACCATTTCCATTGGGGTTTTTTTCATCCCAGATTTCTACCAATTCACCAGCTCTTACAGACTTGTCTTTGTTATAGTGATATTTATGAGATCTTGTTGTAATTCCAGAATATCCTAAACCACTCTTATAATGAATGCGCTGAGAAGACTCTGTTATAATAGATACAACAGTTGGTATCTTTGGAGCTTCTCTGGGTATATGTACTTCCTCAATAGTTTGCATAACTTGCTTTCCCTTGAGAATAGTTTGGTATTTGGCTCTAAGTTCATTGAACTCTTTCTCTCATGAGTTGATTCACCAGATCATCTCTTTCTGTGATCTTATCCTGAAGTGTAGAAACTTCTTTGGAATGATCACATATGAGTTCTCTGGTAGACTTTTGCTCATGAGATAAAGATTGAACTCCTGCTCTGAGCCTACCATTCTCTTTCTCAAGTTTCTGGCAGAGTTGAACACAATTTTGGAGATCTGATAGCATTTGCTGCATATCAGACTCTCTAGAAGCACCAGATGAGTGAGAGGATTGAGTATGTTTAGAATTAGAAAGACATGAGGTAGATTCTTATACCTCAGTGATGTTAACCATGACACATACATCATCATCTGATCCAAATTAAGAAGAAGAAGATGCACTTGAAATAGTGTCCTCATCTTCTGCTTCTGCCAACAATGATATCTTGTCTGCATATCTTCTATCTCTCTTGAGTCTTTTCTCTTCTCTTTCTCTGGGAGTGAGTTGAGGACAATCAACGCTGTAGTGACCTGGCTCGTTACAGGTGTAACAAGTGTTGTCTCCTGCTCTGGGACTTGGAGTTATGTCTCTTCTTCTGGAGTTGTAGTCTGGTCTGCCTGGACTGCTTTCTCTCCTCTTGTAATCTGATCTGCCAGAGCTGCTATCTCTCCTTCTGGGGCTGAAATCTCTTCTCTTATCTGGTGACTGGAACCTGGTCTTCCGTGAGTCTCCAGATGATCTTTCATTCTCTACAGGCTTGATGGAACTCCTTCTGTCTCTGGTAGAGTCCTTCCAATATTTCTTGTACCTGCCATACTTAGTACTCATTTTATCGAGTTTTCCAGTTAAGAGTGCTACCTGCCCCTTGAGGCTCAAGTCATCTGCTACAGGTTCCTTCACTGGCTCTTCAACCTTGATGGTAGAAGAAAATGCAACTCTTTTCTGACCAGATGAGGTAGAGATCTCATCTGAATGATCTTCCTCTTGTAGATCATATTCATAAGCTTTCAAATCAGAGAAAAGCAAATAATGATCTAGAGTATTAAGATCCTTGTTATCCTTGATGACTGTGACTTTTATCCTCCACCTTCTTGTTAGTGATCTTAAAATTTTATTATTAATTTCTTTCTCAGAGTAATTCTTACCTAAGGCACTAACCTTGTTAAGGAGGTTTGTGAGACACATATCCAGCTAGTCAATGGTCTCATCTGGCTTCATCTTGAAGATGTCAAATGAGTGTTGAACAGCCTGAAGCTTGTTGTCTTTAATCTTCTCTGTTCCTTCACAGAGCAGAGCCAACTTGTCCCACATCTCCTTTGCAATATTACATGTTCTGATCTTTTCTATCACCTCCTTAGTGAGAGTGTTGATGATCTCTGTTCTGGTTACGTGGTCTAGGTTGTGCAGTTTTCTCTCATCATTGTTCAAGTCCTCCTTAGTCTTGAGGATTCTCCTACGAGCAGTTCTGCCATCTCCAGTGGCTCTCGGGAGTTCTTTCCTCAGTGGCCCTTTCACCATCTCTGCTGGTCTCCTCTCTAGTCTCAGACCTGCCATCATCAATAGGAGTCTAGTAAAATTTGATCGGACCACTCTCTACCACATCAAGCATGCGGTGGTGAATAGCTCCAAGATGATTAATCATCATGAATCTCCAGTGGTTGTAGTCATCAAACCAGCTGTTGTTTCTGGCCCTGCCAAGAGGAAGATCAGAAAGGTCAAGAAAACCTTTCTGGAGGAAGTTGTGGAAGAGGCAGAGAAGAGGCACAAGGAGGAGACAGAGGAAGAGAAGAGAGCTCGGATCACCAGAAACATCAATAAAGAGCAGAGATTGAGATATGAGAGAAGGCAGAACAAGAAGGCCAGAGAAGCTGGTGGTAGCAGTAGTGGAATCACAAGGAAGAAGAAGAACCAGATTGAGATCATGGAGCAGTTGCCTCTCATGATAGAAGGGTCTTTTGACTCTACTGTGTCTGTTCCGTTGATTGAGAAATGGAAAGAAGCGAAGACCCTCTGGTTTATCCAACACTACATCCAGAAGCCGCCACCAGAAGATGTAGATCTTATCAACAGAACCTTCCATGCCTGGATGAAGGCTTATGACAGAGAGTTGTACGAGCAGTTGATGCAGTCTACCATCCAGTTCAACCTTGAAGTGACTGCCCCAGAGTTCCACTATCTCAACACTCCTCTAGTTGGAGACCAGATAGATTCGACAGAGCTGAAGAAACTCTTCAAGACCAAGGTAATGCACAACTTTGATCTACCATGCCAGGCAGAGCTGAGAGTCATCCAGGAACGCTTCTTAGACTGGTTCCTGGTTCCCAAAGAAGGAAGGAGATACTGTTAGTTGATAGGATATTTCAATGTAATTTGTAAACTTCTCTGATCATTGTAATGAAATATTCCTATCTCTGTTTGTTTGAAAGACAACTTCTTGTTGTCTAATTGTTTGCCAGATGAGATCTATTCTAAGATCTTGTCTTTATTATTTTCTTGCTTATCTGTTAAATTCAGTTCTGGTTGTGTTTTAACTTCATCAAAAAGGGGGAAATTATTAGGATAAAAGTTGTTAGTTTTGATGAGTTAGAAACAAACCAGAAGATGTAATAGGACCATCTGGACCTGTTAGCCAGATGAAGATCTAGATTAGGACTTAGTCTAGGGGGAACTGCCAGACCAGAAGAGTCACCAGAAGACTTCACCAGAGGACTCCACCAGAACACTTCATTAGAGAAAATCTGATCAGAGACAGAGAAGTTTCCCTAGAACCAGACGAGTCTGGTGAAATAAAAGTGCCCTAGAATCATCTCCTGAATCTAAGGAACTGACTGTTTCACAATCGACTCTGGACCAGAGGACCTCTGGATCATCTGGTATCTGGTATGTCTACTCTAGAAGAATCAGAGTTTGACCAAGAAAGTTTTCCAACCGTTGGTGTAATTAATGCTGATTGAAGTTCGGATTGGAAAGTCAAATGAAGGATCAATCCAAAAGATCTCACCAATCCCAATCAATCAATTAGGGAATTGATTGATTGAAACTTCCATTTATAGTGATCTGATTGGATTAGCTTTCCAACAGCTATTTCCCTAATCTTCCCTATAAATACTAGAGTGCTGATATGAAGAAAGCTCTACAGATACACGCGAAGAACACTCAAACTTTATCATTCTCATCACAATCAGTACTCTATACTCACTTAAGTTTATCTACTCTTAAGGAGTTTTTGTAGTTGGATTATAAACTCAATATGTTCATCTCTATAGACAAGGTTGTATTTGTTTGGTGCTTTAGATCGAATTAGATCTAAAGGTTGTTACAAGGTGCTGGTACTTGTTAATTCTGGTGATCGTAAGTTGGTTGGTTGGTTAGTAAGACCCCTTGTTGAAGGGAGAGTGGACGTAGGATTTTAACATCCGAACCACTATATATCTTGTGTTCTTACTGCTTTATTTACATTACACTTTACGTATGTGAAGTCTTTCAAAAGGTTTTTAACAAGTCCTTAAGCTTCCGCATTACTTAAGATTTGACTAGTGGGACCAACATTTAATCACTCTCATTTATAACTTGACAAGTGTTTAGACACTTGTTTAATCCTAAGCTATTGTATTTTATACATTGACAAGTGTTATGACACTTTTTTGTTCCTAATACAATGCCTAATTAGTAGGATCCTTGGTTGTTCTTCTAGATGCTCTACTGCTCGCTTGTATGCCTTTGTAGTGGGTGCTTAGACCTTTCTTATGAGCTGCTCGCTCAGCTTTCTTTGACTCTTGACCAGCTGCTCGCCTGATGCTTATTCTGACATTTTGACCAGCTGCTCGCCCCATTTACCAAATACTCCTTTCATGCCCAGCTGTTCTCACCTTTATCCATTTTGCCTTAACTACCCTTATTATCAATATTATATTCATTTTTTATTTTTTAATCTTATGCTCGGCTGCTCACCTATCAACCGTAGTAATATTTTTGGAAATCATACAAGTATTTTTTAATAGATAATGTAATTATTTAATAATGAAAATTAGTTTAAAAGTTGTTATATTGGATTATAAACATTTAAATATATTTTGATGAATTTAAATTTATTAAAATTTGTTGAATTATTGTTGTTTGAATATTATTTAGAAATTTAAGTTTAAATTTAATTATTAAATTGTTGTTGACAAACTAAATAATTTTTATAACTATATGAGTAGAATTTGTATACTAAATTATAAACTAATGAGGTAAATATATAAATCAAGTACAATAATAATTTATATAAAAAAAATAAAAAATTAGGCCGGTTTGGCCCGGTGGCCCGATACGGACAAGGATGGGCCTCAAAATAAGTGGCCCGAAAATAACCGGGCCAGGCCGACCTGGAAAAAACTTGCAGCCCGGCCCGTTTGACACCTCTAGTGCACACTACTAAAAATCTCCCTTCAGTGAGAATATAGGGAGAACAAGGAGGAAGGGCGAGTACTAGGCAAAAGATGAGGAGAAAATGTAGGCGAGGGATATTTTAAGCCCTTACCCTTGGCAAAGGCTAAAACATCCTCCTTTTGAGGATCAAAACGACGTCGTATTTTTTTTAAAATGTTAGGGCCCTCAACCTTGCCCTTGCTATTTGTTAATTTAATTTTAAACTC
The DNA here is from genome assembly GCA_947034835.1 of Ballota nigra. Classification (NCBI taxonomy): domain Eukaryota; kingdom Viridiplantae; phylum Streptophyta; class Magnoliopsida; order Lamiales; family Lamiaceae; genus Ballota; species Ballota nigra. The sequence continues at coordinate 27,233,881 of OX344727.1, forward strand.
ATATAATTTTTATTTTATTTTTCCCTTATTCACATTTAACTCAACCAATTATTTATTGGATATTATTTTTTCTATAAACTCCTAGATTTTCCGTTATAGGATGTTACGTGAATTAATTCATATGCGTGATATTATATGTTGTTGGCAATTATTATTTGAATTAATTAGGATTAATTTATGCTAGTAATAATTATATTTAAATTTCATCCCAAAAAAAATTAAACATCTCCAATACATCAAGAAGGCAAAGTCTTGTGTGATATTATCCAAGTAGGAGTTTATTTAATATCACGCATATTTGTTTAAATCTCATATAGGTGGAAGATTTGAGTTGAAAAAGACAAACTAATTTTTCCATTATTGGGGTATTAAAAGACATTTACGCCCTTATTCATTACTTTTATTTATTACAAGATGGTGATTAATACTACTATTTATTATGGACATTATTGAAAGAAATGGGTAAAAAAATATGTTGGCATTGATAGAGTGAACAAATAAAAAGGGACAAATAAAAAGTGAACAAAGGGATTGCTTTGCTCAATCTGTGTTAAATGTGCTTAGGCTAGTTATTATATTTCAAAACGATTAATTGTAATTCACAATTCCATAGTGGATTTGTTGGTCCAAGACAAATCTGAGTGATACGTGTATGGGGGGGGGGAATATACGTATAATTTTTTTTACTTTCTTTTTCAAAGCTGAGTCCCCTTAACTCAGAGTCTTAGTGTTAGGCACTGAATAGATAATACACCTACTAACTGCTCTGAAGCAAGTCAGTTGGCTAACTATCTATTTATGCCTGAGTGCGGAAATGTGTGAGCCCTGAAAGTTTAAAGACTTGTTAAGTTGCTTTCTGAAAACTTTGTTTTTCTTACTTAGAAGTCGTGGATAGAAGGACAGTGCAGAAGATCAGGCTGGTTGATTTAACACTGCCAAAGTATTCAATGAATGACAATGATAACAATGACGCACAATATCAAAGCAGTAAAGAACTCAGAGCGTTTAACGTGGTTCAGAGACTCAAGCTCCTACGTCCACGGTCCTGATTGAACAGAAGAATCCCTTAATGGATTAGCTTATTTTTAACGTGCTAAGGCGCACAATGACCAGTCTCACTGATCCCTAGAATTAGAGTTCTAGTCCTCCTTCTCCTAACCAACTTTCTAACCTCAACTAACAAACCTAACACTGACTTAGCTTAGGATTTTGGTTTCAGTTTGGATTCTAACTAAGGTGTGATAATCCTTAAAATGCAAACCTATACTTAGGATTGAATTATCACTCTAAGCTTAAGATGTGTATAATGAGCCTAGTGGAATACAAAATAGACTCTAGACTTATAGAAACACTTGGGAAATTAAAGGGGTTTCGAGTGCTTCTTTGAATGCTTGAATGCTTGCGAGTCTTGAGTAATTTCTTGGCTTCAAAATTTTTTGTAACCTTGTTTGGGTCAAGGTCTTCTGTATTTATAGATGGTTTTGAATAACTATCCGTTGGAGAGATAGCCTCCTAGTCATCTTTCATGTAGGATGCTTCAACGGTCATCGTCCTTCATGTAGCCACCTACTTGCATAGATTTGGTAAATGCATTAAATTCATGCTCGTTGAAAAGTTCAGGGATGTCAGGTTCAAGTCAGTGTCCGTACATGACTTGTCTTCTCTTCATTTGCCCACGTCATCAGGTAGGTTAGAATGTCAGAACTCATTCTTCAGTTCGGTCTTTTCTTTTCTGAGTTCAGGTTTGTCCTCATCTACGTACATGGTCCAGCGCTGACATTCCTTTTGCTTGCTTGGATCCTGCTCCAAGTCTTTCCCAAATGCTCAGGTAGTCTGACTCCTTCGGGACTATGAGTAAGCACTGATCTCAGGATCATGCTCTTCATCCTGACACTTACTCAACCAGCTTAGAAGGACTGCCTTAAGTTCAGTGATGGTGCTCTTGTGATCTTTAGGCTTGAGTCTTGATTGTCATCAGTGACACTACAAGAAAAACAAGGTTTTACAACAGTTCAAAATCATTGTCTCTCTGAAAAAATAGTCGATGTAGAAGATCCCATTGTAGTACGTGGGTATAAATAGACAACAGTTAACCAACCGTCGTATTTCCTCAATTACTACAATGGTCATGAACAGTTGTATATCACTAATCAAATATGTTGTTGTAGCATAATAATTTCATAGATATTGGGATAGACAATAGTGCTCAACCGTTGTTGTTCTTAAATAGATACAACGTCTTATAACCATTGTCTTTCTTTAAAAAAGAAGTTGTCGTACCATATATTTTTCTAAAATTTAAAAAAAAAAGACAATGGTTATTAACCATTGTCTATTCATGTTAACTACATCGTATTTGGACCATTGTCTTTCCATTAAAATAAGCATATATATTTCATAAATTTCTTGTATAGACAACAGTTATAAACAATTGTCTTTTTATATTGACTACATCAGTTTTGCACCTTTGTCTTTCCTAAATATGAGCAATGTATTTTTTATATTTCAATTACGTAAATATATAATAAAACCTGTAATAAATTTTCAAGACAAAATTTAAGCAAAAATAACCATAATATCATCAACATTCATTCCAAATACTACACAATCATTGTATAATAGAAGTCATAATAGTGTTCCACACCAACAACAAAATACCATAAATATGAGTTTACAAAAGTTAAAATACTAATTAAATGAATGCCTTAACATTCAATTACAAAAATTTCAACCAATTTGTGCATTTTTCTTCTGTTCCCCAACAACATTCATGCACCCTTTTCGTAGATCTCGTCACTACATGATTGAAAAATGAATAATTAATCTTCATTTTGAAATAAATTATTTCCACAAAAGAATAAAGGTGTAGCTACGCCTCTATTGTTTCAATCCTTTCTATTAAACCATTGCAGCTACAAGTATTAATTCCAAGAAAAAATTAAGAAGTAGCTAAACAAACCACGATCTATTCAGACATATTTCTTTGAATGAATTCAACCCATTCAGCAGGCATTTCATCAATTTCCTTTACAGAGTAAGCTATAGTTTTTGGAAACTATAAAAAAATGAATTATGCATTTATATCAAATATATATGAATTAAACACTTATAACACATGCAATACTGGAAAATAATATAAGCATTACCAATGACTGCAGTGAAGATATTGCCACTTGTACCCATTAAATTCAAAAATTTATTTCAGAAAGCAAAGAACGTAGAAGCCGCATTGGAAACAATCATGCTGTCTAGGGACCTAGAAATGGAAAACACAAAATATGCAATTAATGTATGGTATAAACAATCAGCAAGCTGACTACTAGTTTTCTTTATGTACCTTCAGTGTTTTCCAGATGGTGGATTACTTACAATTCTTATGCCCACAAGCTGGTGTATTATTCCCACATTCTACAAGTCTGGTGTATAAACAATCAGCAAGCTGGTGTATTATTCCCACATTCTACAAGTCTCTCCTAAAAAATCACAAGAAGAAAAACTATCTCTTCCCCATCACTCACTCCTCTAGGCAACCTTACTCCAAGGGAGAAGAAAATCTTTCTTCTCCCATTTCCAACCATAGGAGGCTTTCAAAATCAAGTATCAAGCTTCCATTGATGTTGGTGTGAAGATTTGAAGACATCTCCAAGCAAAAATGAGTCATTCATTCCCTCTCTCTTTCAAATTTAAGGAAACTTTCATCTTCATCAACTAACTCCAACTTTTATTTTGTTTTAGCTCAAAACAATGGATTTCTTCCAAGGAACCCTCATCCCCATCAAGAACTAAAAGATTGAAGAGCTAATAAGGCCCTCTAGCTTAAGAAGACAAGTCTACAAAGGTTGTAAAATCCTTCAACTCAAAACATAGCTAATATGAATGTTTTCCTTGAAATGTCACTGTTTTTGTTGCTACTTAGAAACCATGAAACCTTAGGGCTATATTGTCTTTGAATGCACAAATAAATGCTAAATGGAGTCTTTAATAATATGTATTAAGGTGTTAAAATTTTAGTGGCATGATAATTGTGAAATAGGAAATACAAGTGAAAGTATGCACAAATATCACACTGTGAACAATGTCTTAAAGTATTTGTACAGATATTCGAACTCGAAATGTTACATATTTTGGGAAATTGATTATATTTTATGAATTTAGATCAAGTTAGCTTTCATTTGCCACTGGTTTGAGTCAATTCAAAATTTTCTTTGATAAGTTATGAATTTTTAAAGAATTAATGTGTGAAAAAACTGTTAGATTTTTCAATTTCATGGGCTAAAATGTATCTTTCGAGTCAAGTTTGGATTTTATAAAATGTATGATAAAATACTTCATGAAGTTAGCTATCTCCATGGATTTTTCCATGATTTTTACATAAGTATAAATAGTTTTACCAAAGTTATCTTTGGCACTGCGCACATACAGTGAACTTCTGGAAAGTAATGTCACATTTTGAAAACGAACCTAGAACTCATATTTTATTAAACCAAATGACATGAAAAAAAATTTATATGTGAGGTACACTTAAAAGGGTACCTAATTTATAGTTTCATGATGAATAGATGTGTTTTAGTATTTTTCAAAAATGGTTAAAGTTAGGGGACGAATACCCGAAGTAGCAAATTGTTCATCTTTGGATGTGGCTTTCTCAAACTGTTTTTCTCATTTTAGCTTAAGAACGGATTTTTTTCTTACTTAACTTGATGAACATGATAAGAATTAACTTATTTGCACTCGAATATTAAGTGAATACATGTGAATGATGTGTTGTTTAGTGTTAATTTAAAGTGGGGACTATATGTTTCCATGTGCGTCTTTAAAAGAGAAAAGAATAAGGAAAACCCTAAAAATACTTAAGTATACTAAACATGCCTAGATGAGGATTCACGTTCTCAGTAAACACTAGTCACGTTAAAAGCTTTTGGTAAACTCTATAAGCGATAAAACACTAAGTAAAATGCAAGTCCTTATCCGACCAACATGTATAAACCTTTAAGAAATTTTATAAGACATCGATAATTAAAGTGAATAAGAATGTGTGAATCCATATTTTCAAAAATATCTCTTGCTTAGAAAATCATGTTTAAAGAATTTAAAGGATAATAAGGTCTTTACATTAAGAGGCCAAACGAAAAGATTAACATCCCTGTTGAAAATTATTAATAATCTAAATAATACTATGAGATTTATTTGATTTATTGTAAGAAGAATTGAGAAAATATTAAAAGAACTTTGAATGTGAAAAATAAATTAAAGATCCAATATCCTCAACCAGGAAAAGTAACGAAAGAAACATTATATGATTAGTATGCTCTATCTGTTGAAATCTAAGATAAACCTAAAAGATATTAACAAATGCTCTTAAGTTAAATACATAAAGAATTACTTGAAAAGTAAAAGATTACTAAAGTACAAACAAATTTGTGCTAGGTTGAGTGCGATTACGGTGACGAAGATTTTCGGGTGAAAGCAAAAAGATGATTTTTACGAAAAGGAAAAGCGTTCACTACAAGAAAAATGAGCTTTTACAACAGTGGATAGACAACGGTTCCGAAAAAAAACGTTGTATAAAGTCAAAAACGTCTTGCATAAAGTATAACTGTTGTCTTTCAGATCAGGCATTTGATGATATACAACGGGTATGGACAACCGTTGTAGTTCCGCATTGTAAATGCGCGAAAAACCAGGCATATACAACGGTTATACACCGTTGTATTTCATCGTTATTTTTTTAAGAAATAAATAGAAAGACAATGCTTTACAACCGTTGTATTTCCAATTTGTAAAATTAAAAAAAAATGCGCACATTTTTTTCAATGAATTATTACAACAACCTTTTTTGAGCATTGTCTTTCCACAATTTTAAAACAAAAACTATTATTTTCTAAAAATCAAAATAGACCATATATTAAAATCAACATTTTTAATTAGGGTAAATAACACTTTATTTATTTGGAATGACACTTTTAATAAATTGAAGTAACACTTTTACAAATACACATAAAAAAATAAGAATAACAATTTATCATTGGAAATAACACTTTTAAACATTATTCAGTTAACACTTTTACAAATACATGTATATGGAATGATACTTTTACAATTATATCTTTGAAATAATACTTTTATCTATTTGGATTGACACTTTATTAAATTCAATTAACACCTTTTCAAATACACATAAAAATAAAAATAACAATTTCATCTTCTAGCACTTTTGGAAAAAACTAGCACTTTTAATTTAGAAAGACTTAGAAAAAGTTTTAGCTTTCATTTTCCCTCTCTCCCGTGCCCTAGTTCGTCCCACTCCCGCATGCGCTCGTCCACCATCTTCAATCCTCAATCCTCCTCCGTCTTCAATCCTCCACCGTCCACGTCCACTTCATTTGCAACCATCCGCAATCCTCCACCGTCCTAAATTTACCTTATCTCTGCCGCAAGTGCGCCGACCAGCATATTTCTGTCCCTATCATCGCTGAAATTGATCTCTACAAATTCGATCCATGGGACCTTCCTGGTAACATCTCTCTCTCTCACGGTAATTAAGTGTTTTGTATTATGAAGTATCAATTATTTTCTCTGTTCTCAGTAGTTTTAGGAATTTGGAAAATTATCCCCAATTTTATATAGAGGAAGTTCTAAATTTGCTCTATCTCTCTATCTCTCTTTCTCTTTTATATACACTTGATATTGGCGTGTTTGTGAAGAATTCGTACATGCATATAAGGTGTTCGATAAAATGACTGGCTGATGCATATAAGATTGTTTATGAAGAGTGCTACATAAATGGATAAAGTAATGTGTATAAAGTCGTGTTAGATTGTACAAGTAGCTAAAATATTAATGGATAAAGTAATGTGTGTTAAATAGTGCTTGAAATCATTGTTGTGGTAGATTTTTTGATGCCGTGTAGCTGATGCCTTTTGGTTGTTCTGTTTTTGTTCATGGTTGAGACCGTCTGTGCACTATTCTAGTTATCAGAAATTGATGTCCTTGTTCTTCAATGTATAGATCCTTTCTGTAATATTGTTATTTTCTTACTGCAATTTGGGATTGGAGGTAGAGTTAGAAATAAAGCTATGCAAACAACAGCTTAGGTCGATGAATATGTTCATGTTGCCCCCAATACAAGTTAGTGAGGTCGATGAACTTGGGAAGGGAAATACGATTATAAAGAAAGTAGCCACGTAATGTGTTACAAGCAACTTAAATTACCGGCTGCAGGCTGCATATCCTGTAGTAATTTCTTTTTTAGAATTTTTAGATTCATTTAGCTATGTGTTATTAAACTAGATATGTAGCAAATGTTGTTAAAGCAAGAAAGATTTTGGTTGTAATAGTTTTCTTGAATGATACTATGATATAGAACTTTAACTATTGCTTTGACCATCTTTATATATGGTACAAGTAGAACAAATCATCTTTTCAGATGATTTTGCAGCAGTAGTTCTATGATTATGCCATCGCAAATCCTCTTCTTTAAATTTTGTCCCGTTTCTTTTGAGGAATATTGTCAGTTTAAGGGTCAAGAAATAACAAAAATATCAACTATAAATAGGGATTTGAAATTATTTGTAATTAAGAGTCTGTTTTTTTTCTCGTCTATTTGCGATTTGAAAAAATAGAAAATAAAGAAATTTCATTGTGTATATCAATTAAATGATATTATACATTTCACGCAATAATATTACTAGGAAATAATTTACACAAGTGGTATCCTAATACGGTCACTATCATTTTTTATTATAGAAGTACTAAATAAATATGCATAATATTCAAGTAAAAGTATAGCTACAATTAAGTCTATTATATTATTATTTCTAAAAATCGATATATGATGTTATCATAATATATGTACATATATATTTATTAATATTATTATTGTTATTATATTACCGACTTAAGAAAACACCTTCTGTAATTACCACATTACATGACTTAAGAAAAGTAGGTTGCCTCCTATTTCTGGGCAATTTTGGTATAGCAGAATAACATTTAGGTGATATTCTTCTTTCAGTTAGTTATAGATAGGAGTAGGATGTATGTCTTGATTTCTTCTGAAATCCTTTGTAGACTGTAATTATTTTTTAAAATTAAATGAAATTCTGCTAATTTCATTACTGATATATTTATGCGTGTTGCTACAAGAATTTTGCATTACTATTGATGGTTAATGGTTTCATTTGACTCCGCATTTTGAAGCTTGCTTTATTTTTTTATAGTCGTTTTGATGTAAACGATTGAAATTATAGAGTCAGGAACACGAATATAATGGAAAAAGAGAGTATGGTGTTTTGATTTCTGCAATTGCTAGATTTCTGTGAGAACAATTGGTCTACAAGTAGATTATGAGGTATGTGTTTGTGTGTTTTTGACCCAATTATTTGGGGTTTAATTTGTTTGTTCAAGGATGGTTGTTTGACACAATTTCTTTTATCCACGTCTCTCTTAAATTGCAGATTCCCTTGTTCTTAATAAAATGTTTATAATCCTAAAAGATTAGATAACCATTTAAGGCTTAGTTTGGTAGTTTGGGGAGTATTTAGAATGGGGAAGGTGAAACATGTATTTTTTGTGGATAATTGATACAGTGTAGTAAAAATAATAAAATTATAACATGATTGTTTGGCAGGGTATATATAATCCAAAAGACAAGTAATGAAATTTGTTTTTTTTACCTTGTATTTACGGATCAAAGTTGCTGCTTCATCTGTTGTTTCTTCAGAGAGATAGAAACTCGCCCAAAATATACAGAGATTCAGAAATGACTGAATTTACACACTTTTAACAAGCTGCATTTTGATGGTCCTTAATTATAAACTTTTGTACTTGATTAAGCAGTAGTATTTATATTAGAAGAATGTTATCATAGTTATAAAGAAGATTAGTCAGATCCATTAGCACCAACAACACAGTTAAGTTTAGGATTGAATGTGTCAGTGGCAATTTGTTCCATGTAACTCTTAAACCCTACAATTACAACCTGCTTAATACATGATGCAAATCTACGATAATTTGTGACTCCTATGCAAATTTTTCTGGCTTCTGCTTAGGGTTCATTGCTGGGAGTACCGTCAGCTTTCCGACGTTGTTCGTGTCATCCACCCGACTCAACCCTAACCAGGAGGTTTGTGCTACTGCTCCCAAAGGACATGATCCAGGTTGGTTTTTGAATTCTGATTATGAGTTTTACTTTTTATGACAGAAAAGAAAATGGAGTATTTCACTTTATTTCATACTACTTTCTTTTAGTAGCTTAACTTTTGTTGGCAACGAAATTGAATTGGAGATTTTTGAACTGATTTTGAAGCTTCAATTCTCCATCATCTGTAGTAACCCAATAGATGTATACATTCTTATGTAAGACCATGTTGTTTGCAAAATAATAATGAAAAGCAATCTGCTACAAGTTGATTGTCATGAGAAAGTTGATTCTTAATGTCATTTGAATTTGATTGTGTTAGGATTGTGTTCTGCTGCTGCGAGTTAGGATTGTTAATGTCTATTCATGATTGTGTTATGCTGCTGAAATACATTGCTACTGTCATGAGAATTGGCCATTTTAATGAGTAAAAACCTAGCTTTGTACAATGGATTTCAACCCACAACAGCAACAAAAGCATCTAAACAAAGCCACCTGTATCCTAAACCAAATTTTTGAATTTAATGTTCAAGTGACAATATCTTCACTGCAGTCATTAATAATGTCTATATTATTTTCCAGTATTGCATGTGTTATAAGTGTTTAATTCATATATATTTGATATAAATGCATAATTCATTTTTTTTATAGTTTCCAAAAACTACAACTTACTCTTTAAAGGAAATAGATAAAATGCGTGCTGAATGGGCTGAATTCATTCAAAGAAATATGTCAGAATAGATCGAGGTTTGTTTAGCTGCTTCTTAGTTTTTTTCTTGGAAATAATACTTGTAGCTGCAATGGTTAAATTTGTTTCAATATGAAGATTAATTTGTTTTGTGTGTTTGCTAAAAATATTATTTATTATTTAATGTAGTGACGAGATCTGCAAAAAAGGTGCAAGAATATTGCTGGGGAACAGAAGAAAAATGCAAAAGTTGGTTGAAAATTTTGTAATTGATGAATGTTAAGGCATTCATTTAATTAGTACTTTAAACTCATGTAAACTCATAGTTATGGTATTTTGTTGATGGTGTGGAGCACTTTTATACAATGTTGTGTAGTATTTGGAATGAATGTTGATGGTATTATGGTTATTTTTGCTTAAATTTTGTCTTGAAAATTTGTTACAGGTTTTATTATATTTACGTAATTGAAATATAAAAAATACAATATAGCTCATATTTAGGATATACAAAGGTTCAAAACTCATGTAGTAAATATAAATAGACAATTGTTTATAACTATTGTCTATCCAAGAAATTTATGAAATATCTATTTAATGGAAAGACAACAGTCCAAATACGATGTAGATAACATGAACAGACAACGGTTAATAAACATTGTCTTTCCTTGAAATTTAAGAAAAATATGTGGTACGACAACTTCTTTTTTAAAGAAAGACAACGGTTATAAGACGTTGTATGTGTTAAAGAACAACAACGGTTAACCACTGTTGTCTATCCCAATATTTATGAAATTATTATGCTACAACAACATATTTGAATAGTTATACACAACTGTTCTTGACCGTTGTAGTAATTGAGGAAATACAACGGTCAGCTAACCGTTGTCTATTTATACCCACCTACTACAACGTGATCTTCTACATCGGCTATTTTTTTTGAGAGACAATGTTTTTGAACCGTTGTAAAACCTCTTTTTTCTTGTAGTGGTTTGAGGTGGGTGGTTCTTATGCATTGCCTGTAATACTATGCGATTATTGGTGTATGCGAATGTTTTGACATTCAGGTGACATGGTTATTACATGATATATGATATCTCAAATGATACATAACGGTCTGGCTTGTGTAATTAGGCACCGTGGTGGAAAAGAGCTTTCGAGCTAAAATATCTTAAATGATATGTAATGGTCTGACTTATGTAGCTAGGCGCCATGGGGGAAAAGAGTTTTCAAGCTAAAATATCTCAAATGATATGTAACGGTCTGGCTTGTGTAGCTAGGCGCCGTAGTAGACAGAGCTTGCGGGCTATATGATTAATGGTATCTCAAATGATACATAATGGTCTGGCTTGTGTAGCTAGATGCCATGATGACGGAACATATGAAAGGAAAAATATTTTTCAAAAATATTATAATTTGCGTACTACCATTTTCATGTAATAGCATCCAGACCATCCACACTGAGAATTCAAATCTCACCCCCTCTTTTTAACAATATTCTGGATATGACGACGGGGAGCTTGGGCTAGTAGAGGTGTGATACGACCCCGATGGTATTATGGAATTAATACTTAAGACTTATATGCACTATTACTGTTTACTGTGACAATTATTCATATATGTCGGGATGACAATCAGTCTCATGGTCTCCCGATGATTAGTTATGTATGATGTTTATGTTTAACATTTGTTTTGTGCCAAACTTTTTATAAAGATCCTTCCAAAGGAATTTTAAAAATAAATAGATGGCCGCCGCATTTCATAATGAAAATTATGTATTTCCGCAGTCTATGTGAAGTTGTTATTTGTGTTCTATACAAAAGAAAACTTTTAGTTCGGACTTTTGGTCACTAAGTGACGACTCGGATTTTTAAAATGTCGAATCTACATTTTGGAAAACTTGGGTGTTACACAGTGGTGGACGAACTAGGGCACGGTGGACGAGCGCGCGGGGGAGAGTGGGAAATAGGGGAGGGAAATTGAAAGCTAAATTTTTTTCTAATTCTTTCTAAAAGGGCTAGTTTTTTCCAAAAGTCCTAGAAGATGAAATTGCTATTTTTATTTTTATGTGTATTTGAAAAGGTGTTAATTCAATTTAATAAAGTGTCAATCCATATAAATAAAAGTGTTATTTCAAAGATATAATTGTAAAAGTGTCATTCCATATACATGCATTTGTAAAAGTGTTAATTGAAAAATGTTTAAAAGTGTTATTTTCAATGATAAATTGTTATTCTTATTTTTTTATGTGTATTTGTAAAAGTTTTACTTCAATTTATTAAAAGTGTCATTCCAAATAAATAAAGTGTTATTTCCCCTAATTAAAAGTGTTGATTTTAATATATGATCTATTTTGATTTTTAGAAGATAATAATTTTTGTTTTAAAATTGTGGAAAGACAATGCTAAAAAAACGTTGTTGTAATAATTCATTGAAAAAAGATATGCTCATCTTTTTCATTTTACAAATTGGAAATACAACGGTTGAAAAGAATTGTCTTTCTATTCATTCCTTAAAAAACAACGATGAACTACAACGATGTATAACCGTTGTATATGACCGGTTTTTTGCACATTTACATTACAGAACTACAACAGTTGTCCATACCCGTCGTATATCATCAAATGTCTGATCTGAAAGACAACGTTTATGCAACACATTTTTTTTACTTTATACAACTTTTTTGCCGAAACTGTTGTCTATCCAACGTCGTAAAACCTAATTTTTCTTGTAGTGTGAGTTCTCCTCTCACTGAATACCTATGAATGAAAAAAATTCTAACTTATCTAAGCCTAACAAGACTAGCCTGACTATTACAACACTTAGGCTAATTCATCTTTTCAGGGTATTTGGGATCAACTCAAAACTGACATTGTCCTACCAAGATTAATTTTTGCCCCTAAAACACTAATAAGTTATTTCATATGACTTGCAAAATTTGTATCTGGTGTTTATATTTCCGGTGTTCTCTTATACTGATGTTGGTAGACGTGTGATCACATTGTGTCCAACATTTTGAGTCTGTCATTTTTTTTATTTGTGTATTCCATAACATATACATTTTCAATTGTGATTAAGAGCCTACACTTAATATAATAAATGTGTTGGTTTAGACGAGTCTGTAATATGTGTATAAGGGGGATATAGGTATATCAAATCTTTTCCGAAAGATCTCCTTGGTACTAAGTCAGTTATCATGCATATAATCCTGAATTTCGGTCTATTAAGACTTAGGCACAAATTCACACAATCTCAGTAACAGAGCGCTCAAGTGAGGCTTGGTTTTGATAACCCACATATTGATAGCTCTTAAGTTTATCAGTTGGATAACTATATGTTGGTCCTGGACGAGTCTATAATACGTGTATGGGGGGAAATACACAAATATCAAACCTTTTCCAAAAAAAGCTCTTAAAACACTGATGCAACTAGCATGAGGATGATCCTGGAAGTTAGTCTATTAAGGACTTCAGAACAGGATCCAAAGAAGCTCAGTGTAGAGTGCTCAGTGAAACTACGTTCTTGCTAACACACCTACTGATAATTCTAAATATAATAAGTTGTTGTCTGAGGAAAAAATATAATAGTTTTTAATCAGGAAATTGCAAATCATATTCCTAATAATTACATTTACTCAAAATCCCAATGCTAAAAGGGGATGTTGTACTTTTCTAACACTCTAACTGTCGGTGACTCCATCTCTTCAGGCGAGGAAATGTAGCCTTACTTTACGGTGACTTTAGCGTAAAATACTAGCTTTTAACTAGCAGTTACCCCACAAGAGTATGTGATCACTATAGCATAGGCAAGTATAGGACCAAGTAATATCGAACCCGTAGGAGGATTTGCATTCGAGTAAATCCCTGAAAATCCATGTGTCGTAGCTAATATGCATGTGATTTTGTTTAAAACAAGAATAATTCAAATCTAATTCTAAAATACTACTAACAAAATTATACTAACTTCGATTGAAGTGTAATTAAGATGAATGATGCGTGGATAGGAATCCCTATGTATACTAACGGAGTATATACTACAACTAAGATAATCGTGGTGTTCAAAGTAAAATCCTAAGTGTGCAATAAACTAGGCAATCAACTTCCCTAATCTAGCACAAAGAATTGCAAAAGTAAAAGCTCAGATATTACTCAATACTTGACTCTTACTAAACTTAACCTCACTAACCCACTAATCAAATTATATGAGTTTTGCTAAATAACTAAGGCCCTAATTCAACTAGGGTGATTCGGCCGTCCTCCCTAGATAAACCGGTTAATTACAACCCCCTTCAAAAATCCTCTCCTTAAGTATATTCGTTGAGAAAGAGTGATTCGGTCTATGATTATTCTAGAGTTATTTTGAAAAATTCAATAATTAAGAGAAATAAAACTCGTCACACCACGAATTATTCTAATCGCCTACGAAGATCCTAATTTCTACAAGTTCATCCTACCCTAAGCATGCACGAGTTTAGCCAAGCATATTGATGATGGATTCAAAAGCAACAACTATGATAATAAAAGACATAATAAAATTAATCAAGAAATTCAAGAACATATATCTTACTATGGAATTCAATTGCAATTAAAATCTGAAAAATCTATCTCAAAGTCTGTAAAGAAATCTGGAAATTCAATCTCAAGAATCTCTAAAAGAATCAATAACAAAGAACAAAAATAAACCGTTCAAAGAATTAATCGCCTCGTGTATCTCATGGTGTTGTAAATCTCTAATCCTCTCTCCAAACCCTTCCAAGGTCTCCAAAGTATGTTCCCAGCTTCATCTCCTTCGAAAATCGTGTGTAAATGTGTAAAAATAGGGTTTGGACTCATATTTATATGATTTCCAAATTTGATCTTCGGAGACCCTCGACATCAAGCTCTGGTCGAGCGGCCTGGATAAATTGCTATGGCATTTTTTCCATTAAGTTAAAGTCGCACTCGACCATAGGTCCTGGTCGAGCGCCTCCTGCTCGACTAGAGGTCGAGTGCTTGATACTTCCAGCGACTCAATGGCGCTCGACCACCTTGGTCGGGCGGCTCGTGCTCAATCAAGCCTCTTGGTCGTGCGCTTTCTCCTTTCTCTTGCTAAGTGACACTTTTCTTCTCCCGAACTAATACTTTTCATAAAACCTTCACATCTTCTTAATTGGGAGTCCGTTTCAGTCCATTCAAAGTCCTACGAGCTCCATTTTTGGTCCTTTTTCCTATCATGCACATCAAAGAGGAAAATTGATGCATTTATGAAAATAGTACACAAATAACTCTAAAAACTCACCAAAAACACTCATAATGTGGACTAAATGAGCATCAAAACATCACAATTTCACGTCTAATGATGCGACAATCTGAACAATTTCATCGTGAATCTTGGTCTTATCCCAGTGTGTGCTGACTCCAACTATTGGAGGGAGATATTGAATGTTAGCAGGGGGTTTGATTTCAACTTCCTTCTTGGTTACATGCTGAGCTATCTGGCATAGATGCCAACATGATTCTCGAGCATTCAAGTGTGAAAATCCCTGACAACATTTTCTAGTCTCAACATATCTCCACTTCTCTTCAACATATTAGAGTCACACGAAGCCTTGTTTGATTGGGATCCACCTGTCGTTCAGTTCCTTAGGCACAAAATCTTCAATGTGCGTCCAGTGCAAGATTGCAACACCTTCAGTCTGTATGTTCTTCTTCGATCTTGGAGTCACTGCCTTCTTCTTGTATTTGGCTGACTCTTTGCAGGTTTGAAATATGTTAAATTCTGCCTTCATGTTCTCTACTTGTCCTGAGCCTTCTGCAATTGAATGGCATGTTGTCTTTTCCAGGATAACATTTCTTCAAACTTCTTTTGAGTCATATCTGCCTCAGTTACTAACCCAAGTCCTTCCATGAACAACTAATCAAGGTTCATGAACTGAGTCTTCTTTTGAGTTGTATGCTGAGCTTTGCTGTTAGACTAAGTTTCAAAGGATATTTTCCTTTTTTTTTTCCTTGTATTGGCATCATCATCAATCTATTCAGACACATCAGTCAGGGTTAGGCCCATTGAGACTGTCTGGTTAGAAATTTGATCGATGTGTCATTTAGTTGCGTCCTACCTCTATTTCAGTAGCATGGACTCAGTCTGTAGAGATTCCACCCGAGCCTGCAAAGACTTGGCCGAAGGTCCAAATTAGAAACCTGGTGGCCAAAGGTCCAAATGCTTTTTTTATGTCCTTGTTTCAATTAAACCATTAAAACAATTAAATGATGATTCTGGATCAGATTCTTCTAATGTTACACCAAATGTTGGAACATTGTTTTCATCATCAGATAAAATAGAATCCAAATCATCCTCTAAGGAATCATCACAAACAATTCTATCAGAAAATGCAAATTCTTTATCCTTTTCATTATCAGGGTCCTTATCAGACTCATCACTTAAGGTAGCACTGAAATTTAATTTTCTTCTAAGCAGTGAACTTGCAGATTCATTAGCATAATGTCCATAGCAAGAACAAGGACCTACATTGAACAAACTTCCTATATTGAGGATCAAACCTGTCAGGTTTACCTTTACTACTACTATCAAATGGCTTTGGTTGATTTGAACTAACTGATATTTCAGGCGTTTGATGAGTGTTGTTAATTTGAATCCTTGGTTGCATATTACTTTTGTCACAATTGACTTTTTCTTCAGAAAAGCTTTGAACATCCCTGTGATATCAGATATATGGTCAGGATTGTCAAGAGACTGTTACTGATGTTGTTTCCCTCGAGAATGATTCACTTTTAAGGACAACCAGTTTTTTGCCATCACTTTCTTCTTCTTTTTGCAAGGTATTCTCTTATAAGTTTTCAATATACTGATTAGTTCATTATGCCTCAACGTGTTTGTATCCTTAATGTTGATGATCTTGATTCAAATGACTAGATTGAGTAGCTATTTTATCAATGAGAAGATCATCAAACAAGACAAAATAAAAGATTAAACACTAATATATTTGTGAAAGAAATTTGGGCAACATAAGATTACTTTTTTGCTTAATTTTACCTTCCTTATTTTCTTGGTAATTAGGGGTATTTATACATGTGTAAGCAAGAATGAGGTATCATGCCACTAATCATCTACTCTACCTTTTTTAAAAGTGTTAAGACACTTATCTTACTCGTAACTTAGAATATTTAAACATATGACAAGTATAAATACACTTGTTACAATCTTAATATGGTGCTTAAAAGTGCATTTGCGTGGGTACAACTCGTGGTTGTTAGCTATTCGCTCGGATATCTTTGCCTGGTATAAACCTCTTTCTAGTTGCCTTCCCTTTATTCACCTGCTCGTGCTTGCTACGTGGTATATCCAAGTGTTCTTTCCCCTAATTGCTAGCCTGCTTTACTTCTAATCCGTGATTATTTTGCATACAACACCTTTAAATATGCTCACTAACTATATTTAGTTGTTCGCCTATCAATATTTGCCCCATAGCTCGAAACCATATTGGACATGATATTTGAACAATTGGGATCAAGCTATATTAAGTATGTTTATCTGGCAATCAACTCATATGCTGGAAGGTCAAAAATCTACTTTTGGTGAACAACCACTTCTTCGGGCGGGAACTTTTGGGCGAGAATTCGATTCAAATTTTTGCCGCCTGAGCTTACTTTGACGGTTCGCTTATTAGTTACAGAATTTGAGGAGTCATGGAAATTGTGACGTCAACCGCCGCCCACGCTTTTTACATATTCGATACGCGTGTGGCCTCTATTTTTCACATAGGGGCCTATGAATCCCTATTTTCCATCTTTTAATTTTTTTTACCCAATTTTCCACTATAAATACCAGGGATTTCTTTCATTTTCACGATTGCTTCTGATTGCTGAGTCGCTCATATTTCAACCCCATTGAATGTTTAAGGTATATTTGCATTGCATGATTCATTTTTTATTTACTTGTTCTTGCTTTATATTGTTATTTGTTCTCGATTTTGACCCCTTTTGATTTCTGTTTCCTTCTCTTCTTCGTTTAGAGAGAATTTTATTTTTTTATTTCTTTTATTGGGACGCTTCCCTAAAATCTACCTTCTCTGCATATTCCTTTGCTCTACATTATAAATCTTGTTCTTTCCGTCATGGCCTCTCCTTCTTCGAGCACAACTATCTTTGATATGAATCCAAAGAAAAGACGGATGGAGTATCCTCCTCACCGATCTGTACATTATGTTGTAGGGGTAAAAAGTGTTCGGCCCCGACCTCGATAATTGAGGTGACCTCGCCTCAATAATGACCTAGCCTCAATGGCGACCTCGCATCTCTAGGGACCTCGCCACATTGACGACCTCGCTGCCTCAAGCGACTCTGCTCCATCTCGGCCACGTCGGGATGGGCCTCGCCTTGAGAACTAGGATAAGCTTTTAATAAGCTCACTCCGGATAACACAACTGGAGTATTGGAATCTGGGAAGGACGTAACTGCAAACCTGCAATCGCGCCCGCACCTGGGAAAAGGACGACTACAGTAGCAGATATCAGGCGCAGGAAATGACTGAAGGGCACCCGATAAGGCAGTACCAACATGCTAGCTGCCCTGCTCCCATTAGAGGAGGACGACCCGTAGATATAGAATATGGAGGCCACCTCATCCCACTGACTAGGCACTAGCAAAAGATACCAAATTATTAGCAATCATTGTATATTCAGTAAAAAATAGCTAAGGCAATTGATTGTAACCTAGGAATTACTATAAATAGAGCCTAAGGGCTCACAAATAAAGAGAGCAACTTAAGACCGAGCCTAAACCCCTCGGTAATCCTTTGAGTCTTTATATTTCAGTTCTTTATCTTGATTTATCCGATCATAGCCACATAAAGTTCTTCAAAATCTCAATCGGGTAACAATAATTGGTGCTAGAAGGAGGGTGAAGTATATCCCAAATCTCTCACTAAAAAAAAGATCTCTTGGAACACTCACTGTTCCTGGGGAAAGAAAGCCTAGGAGATCCAAAGTCTATCTTGGACCCTAACACGATAAAAATCCCACAAAAATGGAGAGCTACCAGAGCTACCATGGCCTCAACTAACCCGCGGTCTACTATCGTCCCTGCCGCGAAAACTCGAGCCAGAATGGCAGCGCGAGCGGTGGCCCGGGCCAGCACATAGGAGGCCACTTCCAGACGTGAGCGCAAGACTGACTCATGTTGGTCCCAAAAATATCCAGCGGAAAGCGTTTTTAAGTTTATTTTTAAGAAAACCCTTTAAAGAAATGCTAAAAGAAATTGCAGAAATCTAAAGTGCAGAAAATAAAGAACACAAGGATTTATAGTGGTTCGGACCAACTTGTCCTACGTCCACTCTCCCTTTCTCCAAAGGGGTCTTTCTCACTCTCCAACCAACTTACTTACTACTGGAATTTCGGAAGTACCAGCTCCTTCTTTACAGCTGCTTACAACAACCTTATCTAACAAGATGAACAGGTTGAGTAATAATCCAACTAGACTCCTAATAGAGTGTATATAAACTAGAAAGGACAAAGGTGAGTGATTGGAAGAGTTCGTGTGTTCTTGTCGTGCTTTCGCGCGACTCTTGTCTAAAGAACTAATCCAAGCACTCCTATTTATAGTTGTGGAATTAACTAGCCGTTGGGAACTAGCGATTCAAACAACCATAATTGGAGGGATATAATCAATCAAAGATTGATTATATGATTGATTAGTTGACTTTCAATCAATCAATCAATCAATCAGATCCTCCATCAGTTGACTTCTCCAGATTGCCTTCTTCTCCATCAAGAATCTCCAAAGTCTTCTTGTCTCCAGATTACTAAGATGCTTCTGGTAGGTGAACTAATCCGTCTCTCTCATCTGGTCTGGTCTGGGGTCTTCTGGTCCTCATCTGGGAGAGGTCTTCTGGGGAGTCCTCTGGTGAAGTCCTCTGGTGGGGTCTTCTGGTGACTCCTCTGGTGGGGTCTTCTGGTGACTCCTCTGGTGGGGTCTTCTGGTCCAAGCCCATCTGGTCAGACTCCTCTGGACCTCATCTGCTCTGGCGACACTTCTGCTCTGGTGACTCCTCTGCTCTGGACATCTCATCTGGTCACCTCTCATCTAGTCACCTCATCTGGTCACCTTCTCTGGTCACCTTCTCTGGTACCTTCTCTGGTCACCTTCTCTGGTCTGCACAGATTTCTTCCCCCTTAACCAAAGACCTATTCTAGACCAAGACTAATCTGTAGCTGACTAACAGGTTCAGCTAGTCCTATTACAAGTTCTTGTTTTAACATCTTCAAAACATCTAATCTATATCCTAACAATTTCCCCCTTTTTGATGATGTTAAAACTGGAAGAACTTTAAATAAAACAAGACAAGAAAATATTGAAATAACAAATAGAGATTCTAGCAGGCTGGGTCAACTGATCTTCCCCCTCAAAGTATGCTCAACTGATATTGGGGCAAAACATCAGCTGGTCTTCTTGTATATCTGCAGACAATCAACTTTTTGGTACCCTACTGGGTCCAGGGGGGTTAGCACAATATTTAGGAAGCCACAAGAATAGATCATCCCTTTTTGGATCAGGTGATCTTATCTTTCTTCCATACATATCAACAAAAACACACTGAACATAAGAAGCTTCGACATGGTTATTTCTTCTAGAGGTTCTTCTTCTCTTATGAGCTTGTCCAGTAGAAGGAATAACTTGTCTTAAAGCAACAGACTTAAAATTCTTTTGATAAGGATAAGTTTTACTAGAACCATCAAAGGTTCCAGCGGGTCTGGCAGGTGACTTGAAAGTCCTCTGCAGGTGAGTAGGAGTCATCTGGTTCTGCCTCTTTTGAGAAGATCCAGACTTTTTTCTACTCTGCTGGCCTGGCTGAGGTCTTTTATTCTGGGTATAGCCCTTCTTAAAATTCCTCCTCTGCCTTTTGGGTTTTTGAGTTTTAGGACTCATCTGCCCATTAGGCTGAGTTGCCTGGTCAACTGGCCTTTTACCCTTATCAATAAAATTACTAGTCTGTTCTTCTTTCTGAACATGTGAGGATTCAGGTTTGGTATAACCAAGGCCTGTTTTATCATGCTCTCTTTGAGATGAGGCAGCTATGTGTGACACAGCATTGTTTGCTGTAGTCAGCTGCTCCAGTCTCATCTTGAGTTTGTCCTCACTTTCTTTTACAATTTTGTTTTGATGGAAGAGTTCATCGAACTTAGCTTCCAGCAGAGTATATTCATTATCTTTCTCAATGTTTTCAGCAAGCAACTTTTCTATTAGCTTAGTTTGTTCATCACATCTGGTTTTCAAGTCAGTGGACTCTTCTACCAGAGTTTGAACTTGTTCAGCTGGTAGATCAGTTGGGTTGCTAAAACATTGTGAAAGCTTCTGATTTTCTGCTTTCAACTTTGTGTTCTCTTCTTCCAACTTTTGACAAAGTTGTATAGAAGTTTGGAGATCTAATAGCATCTTCTGCATATCAGACTCCTCTGATTGTTCAGAAAACGAAGAATAAGAAGAAGAAGAGGGAGTTCGATTGCATACCTCGTCTGTCATAAGACAAACCTCTTCGTCTGGTCCAAAATTAGATGATGAACCAGAAGTGGATACCTCATCTTCCTCATCTACTATGCTTCTTTTGGAGTATCTCCTGGTGTCTCCTCTACTGCCTCTCTTTGAGCCCATTTCTGCAAAATTTATTAGCACAACAAATATTTGGGTTTTTCAAAAAAAATATGGATCTGCCCTGGTGACCACCGAGATAATTTCAAAACAGTGGTCTGTAGGACACACTGCTCTGATACCACTTGTTGGTCCCAAAAATATCCAGCGGAAAGCGTTTTTAAGTTTATTTTTAAGAAAACCCTTTAAAGAAATGCTAAAAGAAATTGCAGAAATCTAAAGTGCAGAAAATAAAGAACACAAGGATTTATAGTGGTTCGGACCAACTTGTCCTACGTCCACTCTCCCTTTCTCCAAAGGGGTCTTTCTCACTCTCCAACCAACTTACTTACTACTGGAATTTCGGAAGTACCAGCTCCTTCTTTACAGCTGCTTACAACAACCTTATCTAACAAGATGAACAGGTTGAGTAATAATCCAACTAGACTCCTAATAGAGTGTATATAAACTAGAAAGGACAAAGGTGAGTGATTGGAAGAGTTCGTGTGTTCTTGTCGTGCTTTCGCGCGACTCTTGTCTAAAGAACTAATCCAAGCACTCCTATTTATAGTTGTGGAATTAACTAGCCGTTGGGAACTAGCGATTCAAACAACCATAATTGGAGGGATATAATCAATCAAAGATTGATTATATGATTGATTAGTTGACTTTCAATCAATCAATCAATCAATCAGATCCTCCATCAGTTGACTTCTCCAGATTGCCTTCTTCTCCATCAAGAATCTCCAAAGTCTTCTTGTCTCCAGATTACTAAGATGCTTCTGGTAGGTGAACTAATCCGTCTCTCTCATCTGGTCTGGTCTGGGGTCTTCTGGTCCTCATCTGGGAGAGGTCTTCTGGGGAGTCCTCTGGTGAAGTCCTCTGGTGGGGTCTTCTGGTGACTCCTCTGGTGGGGTCTTCTGGTGACTCCTCTGGTGGGGTCTTCTGGTCCAAGCCCATCTGGTCAGACTCCTCTGGACCTCATCTGCTCTGGCGACACTTCTGCTCTGGTGACTCCTCTGCTCTGGACATCTCATCTGGTCACCTCTCATCTAGTCACCTCATCTGGTCACCTTCTCTGGTCACCTTCTCTGGTACCTTCTCTGGTCACCTTCTCTGGTCTGCACAGATTTCTTCCCCCTTAACCAAAGACCTATTCTAGACCAAGACTAATCTGTAGCTGACTAACAGGTTCAGCTAGTCCTATTACAAGTTCTTGTTTTAACATCTTCAAAACATCTAATCTATATCCTAACAACTCATCTCAAGGAGACTTCATCTGCATACCCATCCAAGTATACAAAACCCCCAAATAGGTGGCATCTGCCATTGCCATCCTCACAAGAAGGAGGGAGGAGTTGGGGAACAGCCAAAGCGCTCCAACGGCTCCCAGGAAACCACGCTTGACCCGTTCGACTAAGGGCAAGCGGAAGATAACGGAGCAGCAGGGCAAAAACAGCCCGATCCGCTCTCGGGGCTATGACTTGAGACAGCGGCTCCGAACGGAGGCGTACCCCACATCGGTTTTTAACCGATTGGAAAGTGCGGACCCTTCTTGGCGACCATTCTCGTCGGCCCCGCCAACCAGCTATGAGACTGGCTCCCTAACCAGGTCCTCCGCTCAGGTGGCGTCTAAAGCAAGAGACATCTCCTCTGCGAACTCCGCCAGACGGAAACTGAACTTCGTGCAAAGCGAGCTGTTGAGATGGGATCGTCTGCGTGCCCCCGCACATGACCGACTCGGTCCAGGGCATAGCGCCCAGGTCGAGAATACTCCGGGCAAGCCACCAAGGGGGCCGTACTGCTGGCGATCCAGCAAAAATTGGAGGAGATGCAATCCAGGATTAATGGCGATGGGCAGGGGGCCAGGGCCCAGGCAGTTTTCCAAGAGCCGCTATGTGAAGAGATTGAGCTAGCCCTGGTCCAACCCAAGATTACGCCACCAGCCATCCTGATGTATAAAGGTCGCACTGATCCGGAGACCCACATCAACAAGTACTGGATTTATATGACTGGACATGGGGCCACCGACGCGACCAAGTGCCGGATGTTTTCATTGACGTTGGGCGAGCTCACCCACAAGTGGTACGTGTCACTGCCTCCGATGTCCATCTCTAGTTTCACCAAACTCTGCGACCAAGTTCACGACTTACTTCACCGCAAAGATTATCCAACCAGAAAGTAGGCACTGACTGTTGAGGATACATCAAGAGGAGGATGAAAGGGACGAGTCTTACATCGATCGCTTGGATGAGATAATCCTAACATAGGAGCCCGTGAGCGACGAGCTCGCTCTCCACTCCACTCTGGCCGGGTTCAAGGGGAGATCCCTCATGTTCAAACAACTCATCAAATACTTGCCCAAGACGTACACTGGTTTCCGTCGACGAGTAGGAGACGCTGTTACACGCAACAAACTCTTGGCCCAAAGATTGGGAGAGAAGAAACTCGAGGAGAAGGCGAAAACACCCTCAGCAACTGCAAAAGGCGGTAACCAGCGATGTCACAGAGGTCGGAAGACCCTGGGGAACTTCCAACCCTTCAACGGGGATGCAGACGAAGTCCAGATCTTGGACAAACTGAATGAGATGCTGACATACGTGTTCGATGCAATCCGCCACACAGATATGCTGGCCAAGCTAAAGCCCATCAAACAAGACGCATCCAAGCTCAACAAGAACAAGTTCTACGACTACCACGAAAGCCCGGGGCACAATATGAGTCAATGCCGGGACCTCCTCAAACAACTGTGGAAGTTGTATGAAGAGGGACGTGTTGGGACATTGTCAGTTTTGATTAAGATCCCAAAGCCCCTAAAAAGATAATTGCCTTAATCTGTCTTTGTCAGGCTAGTCTTGGTTAGGATTAGTACTTAGTCATTTTACACTTCACAGGTACTCAGTGAGAGGAGAACTCACTGGAGACAATCCAGACTCAGAGCCTGAAGACGAAGAGCACCATCCTGAACTTATGGCAGTCTTCTAAGCTTGCTGAGTAAGTGTCAGTGATGAAGAGTATGACCCTGAGGTCATTACTAACTCAGTCCTGAAGGGAACATGATGTCACTGAGTTAATGGGAAGACTTGGAGTAGAGCCAAGCAATGCAAAAGGAATTTCAGCGTCAGGACAAGACTGGTGGGCTCAAGACAAAATGAACTTAATAAGACAAGCCTGAAGCTCAGGAATAAGTTCTGACATTCTCACCAACCTGATGACGTGGACCAATCCGAGAAGGACACGCACGTACGGAACCTGACATGAAGACTGAATTCAGACTGCATATTCAACGGGCAAGCATTTAATGTGCATTTAATGCAAATACCAAATCCATGCAAGGACGGCTGCTGCATGAAGATATGTCCGTTTGAAGCCACTCTACATAGATGACTAGAAGGTTATCTCTCCAACGGATAGTTATTCAAATCACCTATAAATACAGAAGACCTTGATCCCATTCAAGGTTACGGGAAATTTCCAAGCCAGAAATTACTCAAACTCTCAAGCATTCAAAGCATTCAACCTTTAAGAGAAGCACTCGAAACCTTCTAAATTTCCCAAGTGTTTCTTAGCAATTGAGAGTTACTCTGTATTCCAAGAGCTAATTAGAATTATCTTAAAGCTTAGAGAGATTATCCATTCCTTAGCATAGCTTTGCCTTGTAAGGATAATCTCAACTTAGTTGGAATCCAAACTGAAACCAAAACCCTAAGATAGGCTTGTTGGGAGTAAGTTAGTTAGAGTGTTAGTAAGTGGAGTTGTATAGATCAGTGAGAATAGCTGGTCTTGGTGCACCTTGGCACGTTAAAAACAAGAATCCCTTGAGTGGATTTCCTGTTAAGTCAGGCCGTGGACGTAGGAGCTTGAGACTCTGAACCACGTTAAACTCCTTGTGTTCTTACTGCTTTGATATTGTGCATATTTGCTATATTACTTGTTCATTCATTGCATTCAAGTTTATCAGGCCTGAATCAATCAGGCTGATCTTCAAAAGAGCACTGCCCTACTAAACACTCTTCAGATTTGAGTAAAACAAGTTTTTTTGAAAGCAAACTAAACAAGACTTTAAACTTTCAGGGCTCAAACATTTCCGCACTGAACTTGAACTGATAGTTAGCCAACTGACCCGCACCAAGTGTAGTCAGTAGGTGTGTTATCAGCTCCTAGTTCTTTACCACTCTGAGCAAAGGGGACTCAGTCAGTTTTAAGGTTGAAAAATTGGTATACGTGTATTCCCCCCCCCCTATACACGTATTCCTCAGTCTTGTACCGGGACCAACAAGTGGTATCAGAGCAGTGGTTCGAAAGACCACTGACTTTGAATACTAATAGTTTCATAGGAGAAACTGTTGGTGGTCACTGAACAGATCTGAGTTTGCTTTTCATAAAACTTGCATCATCATGACTTCGAGGAGACTTGAAGCTTCGTTAACTGAATTCTCTGTGTCTAACTTTGTCTATTGGAAGTTCAGATTAGAAGCACATCTAGATGCCATCCATGATCAGATGCCGCGTGTACTCAGGGAGGGACCGATCAAGATCACTATTCCTAACGTCAGAGGACTGGGATATGAGGATCTTGCGATTGGCGTGCAGGTTCCTAAAGAAAGGAAAGACATGACCAACGATGAAATCAAGATGGTGGGACTTGACAACGTCGCCAGAAACATCATCTTGCATACGGTGCCCTTCGAGGAGTCAGCTAGGCTGATGAACTTAAAGACGGCAAAGGAGGTCTGGAAAGAGCTGACAAGGATGTGTGAGGGATCTGAAAAGATCAAGGAGAACAAGAGAAACATTGCCATTCATAAATTCGAGGCGTTCGAGATGCTGCCTGACGAGAGCATAGATCAAATGGAGTCTAGATTCATCAAGTTGATGAATGAGTTGGTGATGCTGGACAAGGATGTCCCAAGGAGAGATGTTGCTTCAAAGATCCTGAATGCCCTTCCTGAGAGATGGGACAACAGTGTAATTATGCTTAAGAACACTCAGGATATGAGTAACATAACTTCTGCTTTACTTTTGTCAGAGCTCAAAGCGCTTGAATTCGATCTTAACAAAAGAAAGAAAAAAGTACAGTCAGAAGAGGAAGTGAAGGAGAAAACTCCTGAGAAAAGTGTGGCGTTCAAGGCCAGGTCTGAACCTGTTGAGCCCTCATCAAACTCTTCATCAAAGTCACTGATGGAGATGAGCAGGGAAGAACTCGCTGAGGAGTACAGCCTGATGGCCAGACGATTTGACAAGCTCAATTCCAGGTTTGGTCGTTATAAAAAGTTTTATCAGGACTCACGTGACAGGAAACCTGAAGGAACCCACCAAAGCTCGAGGAGATATGAGGAGCGAAGGAACACTGACCAGAGGAGGGAACGTGGTGATGAAAGGAGATATTCTGAACCAAAACCTGAAAGAAGAGACGAACAGAGACGTACTCGCGATGATAGATATCCAACAAAGACTGAAAGCTCACCAAGAACCAGGGAACCTAACTCAAGGAGGAACCCTGAACCGAGAAAAGAAAGAGTGAGTGAGCAGGTAGCATGTTACAACTGTAACAAGATTGGTCACTATCAGTACGACTGCCCGGAGCTGAGTGCGAGGGAGAGAGAGGAAATGAGAGCCACTAGGGATCTAAGATCTGCTGATCGGAGAGCGATGGTCGCTGAAGATGCAATAGATTCTGACGGTCCTGCTGAAAGGTCACCTGAACTCTTCTCAGATGACGAGTACGATGATGTATGTCTGATGGCTAGGGATGAGCCTGAGGTAACATCAAATTCTGTTTGTGCTTCTTACACTGGTCAAAATCCTGAGCTTAGCTCAGAGTCAGTTAGAGAAATGAACCTTCAGATCTGTCTTGATCAATTGATGGTTGATTTCTCCAGATTGCAGGAAACTAATGTCTTCTTGGTTGAGGAGAACAAGAAATTGAGTACTGAAGTTCAAAACCTGAATGAACAACTCACTCAGTCTGATCTTAAAGAATCAGCTCAAATTGTGAGACTAACTCAGGAGATTGATTTAATCAATACTGAGCGTCTTCCAAGAGAGAAGATTCTGAAGGAACTGGCTGAGGAAGAGCTGGTCAGGAAGGAAGAACTGAAAGTACTTAAGAGTAAGTTTGATGACCTCTTTGCCAGACATGAAATCCTGAAAAAGAGTGAGGACTCTCTCAAGAAAAAGGTTGCAGCAATGAATAAATCCTCAGTGGCTAGAGAGGAAATAAATAGCAACCAGATACTTGGGAACAAGAAAAAGGGACTTGGATATGTTCCTGAGAAATCCTCACAAGGTCAGTCTCATGTTGCTTCAGGGAGCAACACTGAGAGGGTATTTGTTCAGACAGGCCAGAGTGCACCTAAGGTTGTGCTCCAGGCCCGTAAAACTGATAAGGGCAAGGAAACCGTTGACACAGTCAGGGTTGCTCCTAAGGTAGCTAAGCCAAAACCCAAGGGAAAGGCAAAACAACCTACGGAAGTCCCTGAGAGCTCAGGCCAGGGAAAACCTCAGCGAAAGCAGAGGAAGACTCAGGCTAAGATCCCTCAGACTGGTCAGCGAGGGTACCATCATGCTTGGCAATACCAACAGGGAAGGCCAAACACGATGACACCCCCGTGGTTTTGGCATCCTGAGGCCTTTAACTGTTTTCCATTTTCTCACTTGCCTAGGGGAAATAGAAATCAGGGTCCTTATCAAGAACAAGGCCCAAGACCTGCTGCACCCAGACCTAGGAAGAACAGGAAGCCAGCCCAAAAGGCACCCACTCAGGCTCCTGTGAAGCCTAAGTCTAACACTCATACACCATCTTCCTCTAAGGCAAAGAAGAAGAAAGTTGTGTATGTTGATCTTTCAGGGAGACAGATTTACCACTCTGAGGCAATCAGGGTTGTGAAGCAAGTCTGGATCCCGAAGGGTACAGCTGACACGATAGGACCCAACACCCAATGGGTACCTAAAGCCTGATTTGCTTGCAGGCGGCTGTGGATCACAACAAGAGGAGAGGAGACTCAATCAAAGCTGTTTGGTACCTAGACAGTGGTTGCTCAAGGCACATGACTGGAATGAAGAGTCTTCTCCAAGAATATCAAGATAAAGATGGTCCACAGGTAACCTTTGGTGATAACTCAAAAGGTGTTACTAAAGGTTTTGGTGTTCTAATTATAGGTACAGTCAGAGTGGAAAATGTGTCCTTTGTGGAAGGACTGAAGCATAACCTGCTGTCAGTAAGTCAATTCTGTGACAAAGGGTTCAGTGTTGAGTTTTCATCGAATACATGTTCAGTCAAGGACAAATCAACACAGGTGCTTCTATCAGGTATAAGGAAAGGTAATGTTTATCTCGCTGATTGGAGCAGCACTATTCCTAATACTTGTCTTGTTGCTAAAAGCTCTCTAGAGCTCAGTTGGTTATGGCATAAAAGATTAAGCCACCTGAACTTCAAGATTCTTAACAAAATTTCTAGACAGTCACTTGTTGATGGTCTACCTGATGAAGTTTTTAGCAAAGATCACGTGTGCAAAGCTTGTCAGGAAGGGAAGCAGGTCAGAGCGTCATTCAAAGAGAAAGCCTCTTATTCCACTGACAGGATACTTCAGCTCTTGCACATGGATTTGTTTGGTCCCATAACACCTGTGAGTATGAATGGTAGAAAGTATACCCTTGTGGTTATTGATGATTATTCTAGATATACTTGGGTTATTTTCTTGTTAAATAAGAAGGAAACACAGGTGAAGCTTCCAGAGTTGCTCAGGAGACTCAGCAATGAGAAGAATCAGTCCATTACTAAGATCAGATCTGACAAGGGCACTGAATTTATAAATTCATATATTTCTGACTTCTGTAATGAACTTGGTATAGCTCATGAGACTTCTGCAGCTAGAACCCCACAACAGAATGGTGTCGCTGAAAGGAGGAACAGGACACTGAAGGAGGCTGCAAGGACCATGCTGGCTGAGTCAGGATTGCCCAAGAAATTTTGGGCTGAGGCAATCAACACTGCATGCTACACTCAGAACAGATCCATGCTGAACAAGCAACATGCACAGACCCCATATGAGACATGGAACAAAAGGAAACCTCGTATTTCTTATTTTCATGTATTTGGTTGTAAGTGCTTCATCCTCAACAATGGGAAGACCCAGTTGAAAGCCTTTGATAGCAAATCTGATGAAGGAATATTCTTAGGATATTCTGAAGTTAGTAAAGCCTTCAGGGCTTACAATTGTAGGACCCTTGTTGTTGAAGAATCACCTCATGTTGTCTTTGATGAATCTGCTAATGAGTCTAGGGCAAAGGTGTTGAATCCTGACACTGAGGAGGTCACAAGGAGTGTGACAAGGCTGAGCTTGAAGAATTAACCTGATCCCAAGATCAAAACTGTGCCAATTCCTAGATGGGATGATGATGACGATCAGGATGATGAATCAGGTGCCACTCCTAAGCCCAGCACATCAGGGATTGTTGAGCCTCAGACTGAGGAACAGGCTCAACCTGAGGTAAGCACCGTCTATGAAGATGCTGTTGCAGCTGAGACGGTTCCTGAGTCACCTCATCAAGGGGGAATCAATGTCCCTGACATTGAACTTATTAATCCCTTTGGTATAGACTCAAGATCATCCCCTTCTGTTCAATTTCCTGAATTTTATGAGCCTGTAGACACTAACATTGCAGGTACTTCAGGGACAACTCCTGGCAAGAGAACTTGGTTAAAAGATCATCCCATTGATCAAATCATTGGTGATCCAACTGAGGGAGTCAGGACCAGACGGTTCCATGGTGAGAGTGCATTGTTCTGTTGCTTTCTCTCTGAGCAAGAGCCTCAGAACATTGAAGAAGCTCTCACTGACTCGAACTGGATCATTGCCATGCAAGAGGAGTTGAATCAGTTCACAAGGAATCAGGTTTGGGAACTGGTAGATAGACCTAGGCATCAAGGTATGATTGGTACCAAGTGGGTCTTTAAGAACAAGAAGGATGAGAATGGTGTTGTGGTAAGGAACAAGGCTAGACTGGTTGCAAAAGGGTATTGTCAGTCGGAAGGAATAGACTATGATGAGACTTTTGCTCCAGTGGCTAGGTTGGAAGCTATCAGGTTGTTCCTTGCATATGCAACATACAAGAAGTTCAAGGTGTATCAAATGGATGTCAAGAGTGCCTTCCTGAATGGTGTACTCAATGAAGAGGTATATGTTGAACAACCTCCCGGGTTTGAGGTTGGAGATAGAGTATACCATTTGAAGAAAGCACTCTATGGACTTAAGCAAGCACCAAGAGCTTGTATGATACACTCTCTCAATTCCTGACAGACCATGGGTTCAAGAAGGGAACTGTGGACAGGACATTGTTCAGGATCACTGAAGGTAATTTGAGATGTCCATGATGGGAGAGATGAACTTCTTCTTAGGATTGCAGGTCAAGCAGACTGATCAAGGTATATTCATTAATCAGGCCAAGTATACAAGAGACTTGATTCATAAGTTTGGTGTTCAGAACAGCAATCCAGCAAGGATCCCTATGAACACAAATTGGAAGATGGATCCTGACACTGAAGGGACTTCAGTAAATCAGACTGAGTATCGTGGGCTGATAGGTTCTTTATTGTACCTGACTGCAAGTAGGCCTGACATTACGTTTGCAGTTGGTGTGTGTGCTAGGTATCAGTCTGATCCCAAGAGAAGTCATTTGGAGGCTGCTAAGAGGATACTTAAGTATTTGAAAAGGACAGTCAATATGGGACTATGGTATCCTTCAGATGACAACTTAGAACTGACAGGTTATTCAGATGCAGATTATGGAGGTTGTAGGATTGATAGGAAATCAACCTCAGGGACATGTCCGTTTTTGGGAAGTAAGTTGATCTCGTGGTTTAGTAAGATATAGAATTCAGTGGCTACATCCACAACTGAGGCTGAGTATATGGCTGCAGGTAGTTGTTGTGCTCAGATCTTATGGTTAAGGCAACAGTTGAGAGACTACCAGGTATTTGCTAATCAGGTTCCAATCTATTGTGACAACAATAGTGCTATAGAAATTACTCAGAACCCAGTGCTTCACACAAGGTGCAAGCATGTGGATATTAGACACCACTTCATTCGAGATCATGTGGAGAAGAAAGATATTAGGATGGAGAAGATTCACACTGACAGGCAAAGAGCTGACATCTTGACTAAGCATTTGGCTGAAGCAAGGTTTATGGAACTGTCAGTGGAGTTAGGACTCTTAGATCCGGGAGAGCAGTCAGTGTAGGGTTCTAGGGGGAACTCAGGCCAGACTCGACTCAGCGAGGTATCAGGGTGCTACAATGTCTCCCTGACAGGTATGAGTTCTAACCTGACTCTTGTGAATTTCAAGCGTCTCCCTAAGTCCTTCGTCCTGAAAATCTTTATTAAATGCATTCCGTTTTCATTAAAAGCGCGCCTTTTCATATTTAAACCCACGCGCACGGAGCATTTAATGCTACAGTTACTTTTTCATATACGTGTCTGTTTTATACGGAATATGACTGACATGGGGTTTAATTGAAGCTGAGATTAATCCTGGCCCCTCATTTAAAAACCTTTCGAATTCAGGGATCAATCTCAACCCCACGTTTGAGTAACTGACTTAGTCTTATCAATCAAGAGTGCCATTTGAGGTTTTTACGCAAACACAACGCACAATCTGCACACTGAGTTTTCTCTTGCTCAAACACAGAAATTTCAAAAACTTTTTCTTTCAAAACAATGGCATTCCTTGATTCCAACTGGACAACCGACAAGATCGTCGACGTTGTCGAGAAGAAACTGGTACACATGGAGCAAGTTATCTCCATGGAAGGTATCTGTCTTACGGTTGAGGAAATCAAACCCGTATTTAAATGGATTTCCGATGCCGGGTTGGAAACATACTTCACCACCCGATCCATTTCCGTGCTCCCAAGAACAGTTGTGGAAGCATATTTGAATATGTTCTTGCGGAAGGGGGAAGTTTTCACAAAGGTGACTGTGTTGAAGCCGACGGGAGAGAAGGACGGCGATGGCGAACCTCTTTACAACACAGAGGTGGTCACTATCAACTTCAGGCAGGCGGTGAGGGAAGTCTTCAAGCTGCCTTTCTCAGGCATCAACCCAAGAACCTACAAGGAGAACTCAGAGGGAGAGTTTCTTGGGAAATGGACCAAGTCAGGGTCATCGGAGTTCAGGGCTCGCCAGAACAAGAGTACGTTAAAGCCTGGGTATAGAGCTCTGGTGGACTTGGTATCCAAGATGGTGATGGGCGCAACTGGCTCTCACGAGCAATTGAGTCTGCCCAAGCTGAGACTCATGGGAGCTATCGTTGATGGAGTAGAAGCGAACTGGGAGCAGCTCTTCCTCGATCAACTCCATCAGGCAGGATTGGACAAACTTACGCGTGACGAGGAGAAGAAGCACATTTCTGTCAGTGCCATCTTACCTTTCGGCACGAGGATGTCCATCCTGATTGCTCATGCTTGCCATGAGTATACCTTCGACTTCGAGGATAGTCTCTCCTCGAAGAAGGTAATGTTTTCCTCACTGAGTGATACTTATTCAGTGCTAGGGCTGACTGTTCCCAATGCGAAAGCAAAGGGTCAGGCCAAAAAGCCAGCTGGTAAGGCCAAGAGGGTGGCAACTAGTCTCATTGAACGAGTAGATGACCTCCTTGAGAGGAGTAAGGATGGTGAGGAGGTTGCTGCTGAGGAGGTGGAGCAGCCTGAGGTGGAGATGGCTGAGAAGAGGAAGAAGGTAAGGGTCGTGCTGGCAGGGAAGAGCACGAAGTCAGGGACTGAGTTTGATCCCAAGAAGGTCGGGTCTGAGGCTGAGGGAACTGACGATGACGTCAGAAAGGAGGGTGCTCAGGGAGAGAGCCCCCTAAAGAGACTTAGGAAGGGAATAAAGAAATCCCCTGCTAAGAAACTACCTGAAGTGAGTGAGAGGGAGAAGTCAAGCTCTCCTGGAGCCTCTGACTTGGAGGAAGTAAGAAAGACTGTCGAGACGGTTGAGTCGTTGTAGCCTGAGACAGCACCCACTCAAACACCCCCACACCCTGAAACCCAAACACCTTCCATCCCTAACCCCACACCTCAAACTCCCCAACCACCCCAAACCTCAGAGCCAAATCATCCTACTGAGTCAGTGCCATCTACTTCACACATAAATGAGCCTGACCAGTCAGCCGAGCCGAACCTTCCAAACCCCTCAGACTTTCCATCATACCCCAATCCCAAAGACTGTCCCAAATCCATTTCAGCAGAAGAGGATGAGTTCCTTGAATTGGAGGAGGAGGAGTTAGATGAACACATGGCGGGAGGGATACTAGAGAACACCCTCAGGGGGAACGCCACAGAATGGGCAGGGAAGTGCTGGCCTGGGCTATACAAGTACACTGAGCTGCTGGCGTATGTGATTGAGCTCAAGGTTTGGTTGGACTTCAAACAATCAAACATGCAGGAGCAACATATGCTGGTGGATGCTCGTGGCTGGGAGCATTGGGAGACTGAAGAGGCCAAGATATGCTCTTTCTTTGGACTGACTAGCTGGCTTCAACTTCTGAAATTCGATAATCTGAAGCAGTTAGTGGCTGAATTGATGTCCAAGAGCAAGGCTGACATCCTGTCAGGTGACGAGAAGGAGGATGAGGATGATGAAGGAGCTCAGGGTGGAGACCTGGAGAAGGCAGTGGAGGAAACTGCACAGGAAGTTGATGAGATGAACTCTGAGCCTCAGGCTCAGGGGGAAGGTGATAAGAACACTGGTGCCAAGGGTGGACCAGTGGCTGAGGATGTTGTGAACATCTTAGCTGCCGATGAGATATCTATCGATGAAGGGATTCCCTGCCCTGAGACAAGAGAGGAAGATGTTGAGGCATTCAAGGAGACTCTCAGTTCCAAGGGACTTGCTCCCAAGGTTCAAGTTAGCTTAGCTGAGCCTGAGGAGGCGGCTATGACTACTTCACAACTGCCTTCAGTGCACCTTGAAGAAGGGACTGATGCTGCAGGGGCTGACAAGGGAAAGCAGCCAATCACTGAGGCGGCCATTGATGATGAGGATGTGATCATAACCGAGGTCGGACGTGCTGAATTCACCAGCATAGTGGAGGTTAAGCAGGAGAAAACCTCAGAAAATCTAGCTGAACTTCAGGAGGAGGTAATGAGGCTACGAGCTGAGAAGGAAGATGACTCCAAGGCCCTGGCGAAGCACATCAGGTGGACAAAGTCAGCTTACAACACCCTTGCTAACAGGGAGCTGATTTTGTTAAAGAAAACGATGACTGACACGGCCAAGTCAGTAAGGAATGAGAGGAAGCGCACCAAGAAGATGCTTAGGAACACTCTCAGGAAGCTTGAAGAGAGGGATGCGATCAGGGACGAGAAGATGAATCAGGCAGTGGACAGGCTTGCAGTTCAGACTGGAGCTATTGTCACTCAGGCCCTGAAGGACTCAGCGTCCAAACTGGAGCTGGAGTCAGGGATGATGGATCGCACCTCTCAGTTAGTGGCAGACACTTTGGCAAAGGCCACTGAGGAATCGGCAAAGATACTAACTGAGGCTAGCAGAGTCAGCGGTGAGTCCTTGAAGGTGGAGGAAAGGATCACCAAGGCTGAACAAAGACTCCAACTCTCCATGGAGGTCTTTGAAAAGAAAGTCAATGCTGCTATCAGTTCAGTTTCTTACGCAGGCACTGGGATTGCCACGGGAGTTGAGATGCTGAAGGAGGGCGTTTTGGAAGTTCAATCCTTAGCCTTCCTTTGTCATCAACAGTGGAGCCGAGTCACTCCCATCCCAGGCCAATGATGATGCCAAAAAGGGGGAAAAGAAGAAGAAAAGATCCCGCCCTGAGGCATCGGAGGCAGACAATCAAGGTGAGACCGTTCTAGCTGACCCTGAAGCCAATCCTGAAGGAAACATCTTAAGGGTGAGGAAGTCAGCTAGGCTAGCGGTGGTGGAAAAGGAAGGAGGAGAAATGGTTGCCAAGCTGAGGGAGGAGGCAACAAAGGCAAAGGCTAATGAACCTTCCAAGCAACAACCTGAGCCAGTTCAGAGATCGTATCCCATGAGCTCAAGGAAGAATCCCATCACTTACTCAGGTGAGTTGGTTGCGGAGCTATGTGCTGAAGCGTGGGGAGATCAATCTGAAAAATCTGAGGTTATGCGCAGAGCTGAAATTGCTCAGAAGGAGAAGATGCACATCTTAGAGAAGAAGGTTGAGAAGCTGACGGATATCACTGAGCTTCAACAACGTGAACTAGATGATGCAGTGATCAGCTTGCTAAGGAGGAAGAAGGCGAAGCCTAAGCCAAGGAAGTACAGGAAGAAGCCAACAGTTAGGAAATCGACAATTCTTCAAGTCAGAAGGCCAGAATCAGGAGCAAGGGAAGCTTTTGTTGATAAGTTCGTCTCAGAGACATTGAAGGAGTTTTGGACTGATGCAAGGGATGAATTTGTTAGACTGTGGTTTGTTGTGAAGAAGTGGGGCGACACTGATGATATCAATGCTCACTTCACTGACTACATGATGGACAATCATCCTGAGCTATTCCAGAAGATCTTGGAGGAGGCTGAAGCAGCTCAAGTTCAAGTGAAGGCTCCTGAGTTCACCATTCGAGCTCCTCCCTTGGTTCCTGGAACTCAAAAGCATGATACAAAGGCCATTATGATGGAAGTCTTGAAGATAGCCAAAGCTGAAGGGTACGTGAATCAACCTGGAAGACTTGACGAGCTGAAGGCAAGAGTTTATGCAGGATATGGACTCAAGCCTGAAATGAGATTAGTCTAGGTGTTCACAGGCTTCTTTGTAATAGATTAGATTCATTGTAATCATTTCCACATCAATCAATGAAATCTATTACTTTTGCCC
This sequence comes from Ballota nigra, assembly GCA_947034835.1. Lineage (NCBI taxonomy): Eukaryota > Viridiplantae > Streptophyta > Magnoliopsida > Lamiales > Lamiaceae > Ballota > Ballota nigra. The sequence goes on from OX344727.1 coordinate 27,270,173, forward strand.
ACAGACAAAACTCATTGTCTTTTTGGCTGTTGTTTAAAATTTTGTTCTTTATCAAGAATTGCTCTAACACTGTCTTATCTTATAGATAGGTTTATCTTGTTTCCTCTAAGTGTTTTGAGGATCTTTTCAGTGTTTTGGCATCATCAAAAAGGGGGAAATTGTTGGGACATTGTCAGTTTTGATTAAGATCCCAAAGCCCCTGAAAAGATGATTGCCTTAATCTGTCTTTGTCAGGCTAGTCTTGGTTAGGATTAGTACTTAGTCATTTTACACTTCACAGGTACTCAGTGAGAGGAGAACTCACTGGAGACAATCAAGACTCAGAGCCTGAAGACGAAGAGCACCATCCTGAACTTATGGCAGTCTTCTAAGCTGGCTGAGTAAGTGTCAGTGATGAAGAGTATGACCCTGAGGTCATTACTAACTCAGTCCTGAAGGGAACAGGATGTCACTGAGTTAATGGGAAGACTTGGAGTAGAGTCAAGCAATGCAATAGGAATTTCAGCGTCAGGACAAGACTGGTGGGCTCAAGACAAAATGAACTTAATAAGACAAGCCTAAAGCTCAGGAATAAGTTCTGACATTCTCACCAACCTGATGACGTGGACCAATCCGAAAAGGACACACACGTACGAAACCTGACATGAAGACTGAATTCAGACTGCATATTCAACGGGCAAGCATTTAATGTGCATTTAATGGAAATACCAAATCCATGCAAGGACGGCTGTTGCATGAAGATATGTCCGTTTGAAGCCACTCTACATAGATGACTAGAAGGCTATCTCTCCAACGGATAGTTATTCAAATCACCTATAAATATAGAAGACCTTGATCCCATTCAAGGTTACGGGAAATTTCCAAGCCAGAAATTACTCAAACTCTCAAGCATTCAAAGCATTCAACCTTTAAGAGAAGCACTCGAAACCTTCTAAATTTCCCAAGTGTTTCTTAGCAATTGAGAGTTACTCTGTATTCCAAGAGCTAATTAGAATTATCTTAAAGCTTAGAGAGATTATCCATTCCTTAGCATAGCTTTTCCTTGTAAGGATAATCTCAACTTAGTTGGAATCCAAACTGAAACCAAAACCCTAAGATAGGCTTGTTGGGAGTAAGTCAGTTAGAGTGTTAGTAAGTGGAGTTGTATAGATCAGTGAGGATAGCTGGTCTTGGTGCACCTTGGCACGTTAAAAACAAGAATCCCTTGAGTGGATTTCCTGTTAAGTCAGGTCGTGGACGTAGGAGCTTGAGACTCTGAACCACGTTAAACTCCTTGTGTTCTTACTGCTTTGATATTGTGCATACTTGCTATATTACTTGTTCATTCATTGCATTCAAGTTTATCAGGCCTGAATCAATCAGGCTGATCTTCAAAAGAGCACTGCCCTACTAAACACTCTTCAGATTTGAGTAAAACAAGTTTTTCAGAAAGCAAACTAAACAAGACTTTAAACTTTCAGGGCTCAAACATTTCCGCACTGAACTTGAACTGATAGTTAGCCAACTGACCCGCACCAAGTGTTGTCAGTAGGTGTGTTATCAGCTCCTAGTTCTTTACCACTCTGAGCAAAGGGGACTCAGTCAGTTTTAAGGTTGAAAAATTGGTATACGTGTATTCCCCCCCCCATAAACGTATTCCTCAGTCTTGTACCGGGACCAACAGGACGGCTAGACGAATTTGTCAAGAAGCCCCAACCTCGCCATGACCAGGGGCGGGAGGCCAACCAGGGGCAGAACAGGGACGGGGGGCGACCACAGCACCAACATAGGCAATCGAACACAGTGGCCGCCATCGATGACTTCGATAGAAAAGATGAAGATATTCCACCGCTTAACGCAGATGGGAGGGTCAATATACTGCTGGCCGCAGGGGGCCCTTTAGGCGGGCTCACTCCTGTATCGACCTCATCCAACCGAAAAAGGAAGGCCAAGCTCAGGGCCGTAAGCGGGATCAACCTAGTCGGCACCCTACCGCCGGAGCTCACGATAGCGCCAAACTTATCGATCACCTTCACAAATGCCGATCGGGAAGGTACACTCTGCCCAAAGAATAACGCTCTTGTCATTTCGGCAAATCTGCTGGGCAAGGTTGTCAACCGCATCTTAGTCGACAATAGCTGCTATTGTAACATCATCTTCAAATCCGCTATGGATCAGCTGGGTAACCTTGCAAGTTTCGTCAAGCCGTGCGAAACCCAGCTGAGAGGTTTTGGAGACACATTGGTTAATGCTTACGGAAGGATCAAGCTTCCGGTGGAGCTCGTCTGCTGCAAGGATGAAAAGGTCAGGATCTCACACCTACTCGAGTTCGTGATAGTTAATAGGCTTCACATGTACAATGGGTTCTTAGGACGTCCATTTCTAGAAACTTTTGAAGCTGTAGCTTCTTCTTTCTTTTACTGTGTGAAATTCCCGACCCCTGGAGGGGATTGTCGGTACTGTAAAAGAAAACCAATCAATGGCAAGGAAGTGTTTGAATTACTCTGTTCCCCTTTATGATTCCACACGTTTACTTTCTCGTGTAGATATTTTAAAGGCTTACGAAAACTTGGAACCAACACTTTCACTTGCCGTAGTTGAAACCCAACTTAGGGACGAAGTCATGGAGGTGGATGACCTAGAGCCAAGGCTCGTCTTCGAACCACACCCCATTGACCTCGACCCTAAGGGGAAAATCTGGGATCCAAGAAAGGGAGGCCAAACCTTGCCGGTTGAAGGACTTGAGCGAGTCCCCATGGACCCAAAACGGCCGGACCTCGAAGTCACAATTGGGGCAAAGGTTCCGGCATATATGAGGGAAGACCTAATCAACTTCCTCCGCAAGAGAATCGACGTCTTTGCGTGGTCGCACCAAGACATGGTCGGAATACCGCCTAAAGATCGACCACGGCAGAAAGCATGTTTCATAGAAAAGGCAAAAATTCGGCCCTGATAAATATGCAGCACTAGCCGAGGAAGTCAAGAAACTTCTGGACAATAAGTTGATCGAGCAAGCTGAGGGTGAGCCGCAATGGGTATCCAACGCCGTCCTTGTAAAGAAATCTAACAACTCATGGAGACTCTACATCGACTTCATGGATCTGAATGTAGCATGTTCCAAAGATCATTTCCCAATGTCGCACATCGACCACCTCGTGGACGGGACAGTCAGGCACGAAATGATGTCCTTTATGGGCGCATTCGCCGGTTATCACCAGATCCCAATGGCAGAAGAAGACATTAAGCACACTACTTTTCACACAGAAAATAACATATACTGTTGGCGGAGGATGCCCTTCGGTCTGAAGAACGATGGGGCAACCTATCAGCGTTTGGTTAACAAAATGTTCTCGAATCAGATCGGGAATACGATGGAAGTTTACATCAACGATATTGTGGTCAAGAGTTTAAAGAAGGAAGATCATCTCCGAGACCTCACCGAGATCTTCCAGATTTTGAGGGCCTTCGACATGAAGCTGAATCCAAAAAAGTACAACTTCGGCGTGGGATCGGGGAAATTTTTGGGTCATATCGTCAACCAGAGGGGGATCAAAGCAAACCCCGCCAAAATCAAGGCCATCCTAGATATGCAAGAGCCAAGATGTGTCAAGCATGTACAACGACTAATAGGCTACTTGGCCGCGCTTAACAGATTCATTTCCAGGTGGAACAAAGAAAGCCAGCTCGCCTTCCAGAAGGTGAAGGAATACCTTGCCAACCCGCAGATCTTGATCAAACCTCTCCAAGGGAAAATGCTATACCTCTACCTAGCGGCCTCGAATGTTGCTTTGAGCGCGGTCCTGGTACGTGTAGAGGGACAAGCTTACCTCCCCATCTACTACGTTAGCCAAGTCCTCCACAATGCAGAAACCAGATACACGCCGCTGGAGAAGCTCGCCTACGCTCAGGTCATGAGCATCCGCAAGCTAAGGCCATACTTTTTCGACCACCAGGTGGAGGTGCTGACAATTTTACCCCTCAGGCAAGTCCTGTACAGACCTGACTGAATGGACGTATGCTGAAGTGGTCAATCAAGATCACCCAATACAACATCTTTTTTACACCACGCACAACCATCAAAGGATAGGCTCTGGCTGATTTTGTGGTCGAGCTCACTTTCCCACCCAGCCCGACCCAGTTCAACTATCCACCGTGGAAGTTGTACGTTGACGGATCTTCAACTTCCACATGTGCGGGGGCAGGCATTGTTTTAATCGGTCCAGAAGGTCAGTGTTTCACAAACACAATTCATTTTGATTTCCCAGCTACGAACAATGAAGCGGAGTATGAAGCTCTAGTAAGCGGGTTAGAGTTGGCAATGGCAGTGGGGGCACAACTCCTCCATATTTTCATGGATTCCTTGCTGGTGGTCAACCAGATCAAAGAAAAATATGAAGCCAGAGGCGAGCAAATGGCTAGGTATCAAGAACACGTGGCTGGCCTCTGCGAACGATTCCATCAAGTGTTCATTGAACAAATACCGAGAGAACAGAACTCCCAGGTGGACGTGCTTTCAAAGATTGCCACCTCGGAGGGGGCAACAAATCTCTCCAATATCATATTACTGAAGCTCACAAAGTCCTCCATCAGCAAGAACCTAGTCGCAGCGATCGCCTCCCAAGATGAAAACTCGATGACTCCAATTATATATTTCCTACGAGATGGCAACATCCCGGCGGACAAAGTCAAAGCTTGCCAGCTACAACTCAGGGCAGTGAGGTATGTACTCATCGAAAACCAGCTTTACAAAAGAAGTTTTTACATGCCTCTCTTTAAGTGCATCACGCTAGAGGACGGACTGATAGTCATGAAGGAAATTCATGAAGGCATATGCGGAAATCACGCAGGCGGCCAAAGTTTGGCACATAAGATTTTGAGACAAGGGTACTTCTGGCCAACATTGAAGAAGGATGAAATCGAATTCGCCTGGTCCTACTGCAAATGCCAGGTTTGGGGACCAAACATCAAGACGTCCCCTGAGCTGTTGTCTTCCATGTACAGCCCATGGTCTTTCGCCCAATGGGGAATAGTTCTGATCGGGCTTCTCCCAACCGCGCCAGGGGGCCTAAAGTTTGCCGTTGTCGCTGTTGATTACTTCACCAAATGGGCTGAAGCTGAACCCTTGAACAAGATTGACCAGGCTAAAATCATTCGTTTTATCTAGAAAAATATAATATGTCACTTCGGGCTCCCGCAAGTGATCTCCGACAATGGGAAACAGTTCAACGGGCTCGATATGGTAAATTTTTGCAAAGATGGAAAATCAAGAATGTTTTCTCCACCCCCTACCACCCGCAGACAAATGGACAGGTCGAGGCTGTCAACAAAATTCTCAAGCACACCATAAAGATTAAGCTCGAAGATAAAAAAGGAAATGGGCTAGCGAGCTCCCAGGCGTACTTTGGGCATGCAGGACGACGACGAAGAACTCAGTTGGCGAAATGCCTTACGCCCTAGCCTTCGGAACCGTAGTCATGATCCCGTCAGAGCTCACCATTCCAAGCCACAAAACCTTGCAGGAAATCACTGAAGATAACGATAGAGCCAGGCGAGCAGAACTGGACATGCTCGTAGAAAGAAGATTGACATCGGATTTGAGAAACACAGCATACAAACAAAGGTCTGAAAAATTCTACAACTCTAAAGTTCGAGTATGAAAGTTCACAGAAGGGGACCTAGTCCTAAATAAGGTTCAAGGACCAAGAGGGGTTTTCGATCCGAAGTGGGAAGGACCTTTCCGCATCGTAAAAATCCTTCACAAGGGGGCATACCAGCTCGAACACCTGAATGGCATCCCGGACCAATACCCCTGGAACAGTTGTTACCTCAAGAAGTTTTATCAATAGGAACAACTTGTAAACTCTAATGTTTTTTCTATCTATATCAATGAAAGTATCAGTTTCAGGCGAGTCCTTTTTTACTTAATCAGTTTCAAGGAACCTGAACAAGCAAAAAACGGGGGCCTTCGTAGGTCCAAACCTTTATCCCTCAAGAGGAAAAAGGGCGAGGATCGAAAAAGGGCAGAGGTGCTAAACTTGTTTAAAGGCTCCTCCACTTTACTAACCAAGGCACCACCCACCGTAAGTGAAACGACAGAAGTCTCACGGCGAGCTAGCTCCCATTCGAGCAAAACCTCTCGATTTCCACCCAAGTAGTTGCTAAGATGCAATGGAATTGATAACAATGAGACTCGGGTGAAGCGCTCACTTTTCCTAGAAACCTAAAAAATGTGCGAGCTATCTAGCACAAACAGGGTATATAGGGAAGAAGCGCAAGACATATGCAACAATGCGTAAGGGCTAAGGCCCATAAATTGACTCACCCATATACAAAAACAGACAGAAATATCAAACAAAGATAATGCCAAAAGCCCACGGGGAGAAATGAATAGTGCATTAAAAGTAAAGAAAGAGCAGAGGCCAAAATACGTCCGTAAATTGTTCAAAGCCCCCACGGGCACAAAAACAGGAAATAAATAAATTATTCAAAGGCCACACACGGCCAATGGAAAGAAACGCCCACTGGGCACAGAAGTTCCCTTTTTAAGCAGCAGCTGGAGGATCGCCAGAACAGCCAAGCGCGGGAGTTCCACCACCACCCTCGAACTCAGCCTCGGCCGGGCCAATGTCAACATCCTTCGGATACAGCAGAGTGTCGGGATGAGGCCACCAAGATAAGTCCACCCCAAAATCCTTTTCCAAATCTCTAAAAAAACACGAGATTGATGGGTGAAGACGATGAGCAAGGATATATTCCCGGACGTAACTCTCCTTCGCTTCAGTCGGATAACCAGCCCTATTTGCCTCTCGAATTGAATCGGCGAAGGCCTTATAATAAGCAAACTCCCCGATCTGGGTGAGGTCCAAGAATGGGTCATCACGACTGGCGTCCTGCATGGCTCGCACTCGCTCGGAAGCGGCGATCAAGTCTTTGATGGTCTCGACATCTTTGGCAGCCTGGCGCTGGAGGGCTTCCACCTCATTCTGCGCCATTTCCACGGCGTGCTCTACCTCCTCCTTAGCATGTTTAGCCTTAAGAGCCTCCACCCAGTACCGTCAGATTTCCTCTGCCGCTAACTCTCTTCCCTCAATCCGGCCAGCCTCTGTTCCACGCTTGATGGCATCGGACACCTCCTTCTCCCACACTGATATCGCCACCGCCCGTCCTCTCTCCATGTCCTGCCTATCAGCCTCCGCCAGCTCGGTGCTTTGAGATGCCTCCATCTGTGCCACTTTACCCTCTAGCTCCTTCACCTTGCCACCAAGCCGAGACTGGTAGGAAGCCCTTTCCTTTTCCAGACCCTCCAAGCGAAGTCAGAGGGTGAGGATTTCATCCACCTTTTGATCATGGTGGAAGAAGGCCTGCTGTGCCATGATTGCTAATTGACTGGAGAACAGAAGTGTAGCAAAAAAGCAGTTGTCCGAGGCCGGATGAGTGGCTATAGCTTCAAGTTCGTGAGTCCAAGCCATAGGGATATCCCACATTGCCCGAGCATGGTGCAAGGGTAGACCCTCGGAGGACTTGGCGCGATGGAAGGACAGAAAGTCAACTATCAGGACCAAACGGTTTGGATCATCAATTAACAGTCTGAGAAACTAGTACAACACAATAGTTCAACACCGATACCCGAAATGAAAAAAAATAATGACTCAAAGAAAATTTAAGATATAAGTTCACACCTCCGCACTCGCTCCGGATTGCGGCCCAGGATAGGCCCAGTTGGGGTAGGCGCCAACGGGGCAGAGCTCAATGGTGCGGATGGATCGGGCACAGGTGTGGCTGGCTCGGGGTATTTCCCCCTTAGACCGTACTCCCAGCCGATGCGGGCTCAGTGGCGTTGGCATTTTGTTCAACTGGCGACGCATTCATATCGGCGGGCTCCCCTTCCACGGGGCTCGAATTGTCAGACTCATCCAGCTCAGTCACATCATCATTCTCGTCATCAACGAGTAAGACCCTTTGATTTCTCCTTCGCTTTGATCTCTCCCCCGGCCCTTGGGATTCTCCCTCCTCACCATCTCCTTCGCGGCTCCTCTTCGGAGGAGCCGACGATGGAGACGGTGGGGCTGGGCGAGCCCTTTCTGGACTAACCTGCCTGAGGGAAACCCCCTCCAAAATGGGCGGGGGCACGACCGACGGGACTGGGGCACTTCCTTGCCCCCTGCGACCGCGACGCATAGCCGCGAAGACTCTTGGAGCACTCGACATAACTTGAAAGGGCAATGAGAGTACACAGGAAAATCGGGCCTTACAATATCAAGAGTGCAAAATATCAGATCAGAATTGCACAACCAAGAAGTGAAAACAGTCACAACTTCAATCTAAATACGCACCTGCCTCCTGGTTCAAATGGCAAGGAAATAAGAAGAACCGGGCTTGGCGTCATGCTTCGGCCGTATTAAAGGTAACCGTCTAGCGTTAGAGGGTGGAGACTTTCTCGATGCGGCGGAGCGCAAGATTGAAATCCCAGTTCAGGTCCTCACGATGGGGCACGAGATAGCCTGAAAAGGAAACGAAGGGAAATTAGATCAGTACAAAGTGCTTAAAGGAAGACAAGCAAGACTTACTTTTCTTTTTCCATTGAAAAGCCGTGGGCACAGCCATCTCCTGGTCAGAAGCATCCGTCGGCCCCCAGGCACCGGCCACCCAGAACCACCGATGCGCATAATCACACAGCTTCGAAGGGATCCCCAGGATGATCCTATCCAAGGACGTTATATTTGAGCGACCCCGAATGTAGACGTCCCACGGATAGCGGGACTCAGCTTTCAACCCCAAAAGGAGGTTGACCTCCCCAGGGTTGGGCATCCGATAAAGCCATTGTCGGCCGAGCAGGGTGAAGAGAGAAAGGACGGAATGCCAGGAGTTAGGGTGTAATTGCGTTGGCGCGATTTCCTAGCAATTCGGGAGATGAACAGGTTATGGTGCGGGGGGAAGCGTAACCCCACCTCCATGGTATGATAATTAACGACGACCATACCAGGAGGCGGCTGATCCGCTCTCTCCATCGGATCCGGGGCATAGAGATGCACGTCAATTGGAACCTCCCACCGGATCCTCTAGGCGGCCAACTCTGGGGCCAACACAGTTCTCGTCCTCTCCTCCCGGGAGGCGAACCATTCAGACTTCTCAACCCTCACAACCGACTAAGGGTTTCGTCTCCAGTACACGTAGGGATGCCTCCTCAAGTAATCGGCATAGTAAAAGACATAAGGAGGTCAAGCAATTTGATCGACAAACTCTTCTCAGACCTGGTAGGCCATAGATACCTGCTCATTGTAGGTTTATGCATTCTGAGCATACTCAAACAAAGGCTCTGACTTATACCTAACTTTACTAGCTTTTACTAGAAGTTACCCCGCAAGCGTACGAGTTCACTGTAGTATCAGCAAGTATATAGACCAAGTATATCGTACCTCGGGATGGGTTGTATGCGAATAGAGCCCTGGGGATCTACGCGTCATAATTAATATGAGTGGATGTTTTTGGCTTTTTGAGAATTATTAAACCTAAACTATATTACTCTATGTCTGCAATAGAAAGAATAAAATTAATTATCTAAGGTTTGGTTTCAAATAAAAGAAGGTGATGCTCAAAATAGGAATTCCTACATATACTAACGGAGCTAGGACATAATCAAAATAACAGTGATGCACAAGAAATAATCCTAAGTATAAGATTGAAAGGCTAAAAGCTCAAGAATTAAACCCTAATACTTTGTCCTATCAATCGACTTCACTAAACCAATAATCAAGTTAATGGATTGTGCTTAATTAATGAGACCCTAATTCAACTAAGTTGATGCGGTCGTCCTCCCTAGATAAACCAGTTGGTGAATAAACCCGTTCTAAACCCTCTCGTTAAGCCTATTAGTTATTAAAGAGTGATAATTTGTCCTCTCTCTAACAATGTTTGTACTAAATTCAAAGATAAATCTGGGATTTATTTTAAGCATTCATTAATTAAGAGAATTAAAACTAAACATCACAAGTTACCCTAATTACGTACCAACGTCCTACTTCTACGAGTTCATCGTACCCCAAGCATACAAGGGTTTTAGCCTAACATGATTTTAACGATAGAAAAAATAATTAAACAAGCAACGAACATCAACATGACAAATTGAAGTGAAAAACTAATATGCTTAAACTAGGGTTTAGAAGAAAGAAGTTAAATCTAAGAACAAAAATCGAATTAAGAAGAAATTAAAGTCTCATGTAACAAGTATCGAAGAAAGAAAGAAAGAAATCCAAAATAAAACTCTAACTATGAATTCGTAATGTTAAAACCTCAATTAAAAGTAAAATATTCTTGCTCGAACTCTCGGTGTTCTTCTCTCTCCAAAAACTATCTCTATGTGTTAAGTGGTGTCCAAAAACGTGTTCGGAATGGGTATATATAGGCAACGGGTCGATACGGGAACTCATGGGCCAGAAAACGGGTCAAAAGACCAAAGGCATTGGGTGCTCGAGCTGGACCCGCTCGAGCGGTGGTGCTCGAGCTGTATAGCTCGAATGATAGTCGCGCTCGAGTGGTGGCGCTCAAGCTGTGGAGCTCGAATGGTTCTCACAGTCGAGCGATGGCGCTCGAGCTGGTCGAGCGCCAAAGCTCTCTGTATGTTTCGGCGCTCGAGCAAATGCCTTGTTCGAGCGGGGGCGCTCGAGCTCACCCTGCTCGAGTGGCTCTCCTCTTCAACCAAGTGATATTTTTCTTCTCTCGAACTAATACTATTCATATTTCTTCAATATCTTCTCATCCGGGTATCTGTTTGAGTCGATTCAAAGTCCTACGAACTCCATTTTTTGCCCTCTATCCATCTATAAGCATTAAAGAGGCAAATTAATCCATGTATGAAAATAATACTCATTTGACTCCAAATACTCATCAAATTCATTCAAAACACGGGTAAAACGAGCTACAAATCATGCCAATTTCACGCCTAATCAACCCCCCCAAACTTACCATATTGCTTGTCCTCAAGTAATGAAATAATAAGTCAGGTGAAATTGTTAGGAATGAGTTAAAAAAATTAAATCATGCAAGTAATCGAGCTCAAGTTTCAAAGATCGTTCACATGTACACGAACTCAGCCCCTTCATCATACTCATGCAATAACAACAAGAAACACCAAGATCAAACATGGATGTGCACTCAACGATGTGTTTCACTCCCTCACAAGTTTATATCAATGACAAGGGACTCACTCAATCAATCAATCACACATATCAGCAGCCATAGGCTTGGAAGCACTCTCAACTTCGACCATACTCTAGAAATCAATGTCGAATCAAAAAGGACTTTCTCAAGGTTTTAACGTAGGCTCTTTGGACAGGTGGGGTAACTACATGGGATAAGTGACTCAAGTGAATGGAGATTAGAAAATCAAACTTCAATATTTCGAGACGAGGAACAAATTACTTCAAACATCTTCATGCAATTCACTTTTCCATTCCTCTACTTTCAACACTTCATAAACAAATTCTAACTCGTTTCACTTTTTCAATCACCACACTTTTATTTTTTCACACCTACATATGAGCTCATTTTTTCCTTTTGCCCATTCTCAAATTTTTGGTCTTCCCCACAACTCAAATTCTCATTACACCTTCTTCTCAACTACACCCAAGCATTAATAATTCTCCTTTTTCAACTCAACTTGATCCCTTTTCATTCACATTTTCCTATTCTCCACTCAAATTGGTACAAAAAGAATTTAGAAATTTGGATAAGTGTTAAAATGTGCTAGCAAATAATAGGCCAAGGATCAAACGGGCTAACAAGGGATAAATATCATTGGTAGGGAAAATTTAGGCTAAGTGACTCAATCAAATCAAAGATGGACTAAAATCACTTTCGGCATATCAAACTAGACACAATCAAGAAGCGAGAGCACACACAAGTTCTAGCATCCTCTTAGGTGATGATCCACTCACAAACGAAGAGATCAATTCATACATCTTAATCTCACAAAGGCTAAAATCTCACAGCTTTCACATCCATGCTAGTCCTAGGGAATTCTCATTCTCATAACATAAGTACTCAAAATGACAATTTGTAAGCATACGAGTTTTCTCTCAAATCAACTCTAACTCCTACACTCACACAATAGACTCTCTAACTCAACTTCACAATTCACCCTACTCATCAGATCATACTCAAGAATAACAATCAATAAGTAGCAAGAGTTAATAAGCATGAAATAAATTAATCAGCTCAATAAGTTCAGCACAAATCATAACCCGGCAGTTTGAATTAAAATTCTGTTACAACCCCATATTCAACCACAACACTCAATCAAATCAGTTCACACTCAAAAGCAGAAAATAAGAAGAGAAAAGAAAAGAGAAAAGAAACTGGGGAAAATCCCCATAATCAATGATCTGGAGGCGGCGGTGGTCGGTAGTGAGGATGATCGGCTCCCATATGAGACACAAACAACGTCTCCATCCATCTATGCATGTCGGAGAACTGATCCTCCATCTGTGCCGATCTTTCGTCCATCCTATCTTGAGCTGCACGAAGGTATATCACGTAAATCTGCTAGTTCTGGATCTGCTGCCCCATTCCCGTCCACTCCGAATATGACGGGTACCATATCCCAGGAGACTACGCTACAGGCGACTCGACCTCCATCTCCCGCGGTCCTTCACCCGCTGCTCCTCCTCCTTCTTCGTCCGCTCCTCTTTCGTACTCTTCCTCCTCTTCTTCTTGCAAATCCCAGACTCCACTTGACCCGACAACATTTGTGCCCTCTCCTCGAGTTCTCTTCACCGGCCTCGTATCACGCAAGCCCCTATCATCCACCTCCTTTGTGAACTTCTTTCCAATCTCCAAATATTGTGCCCCATTCATTCTGATGTTCTCTTTCTTCTTCCCCTTCAACGTTACCAGGTGCTCATTGGGGAGAGGGAACAAATCGTCCTCCTTGTACCTAATGCTATAGGACCCCAACCATCTCTCGAACATCAAGATGTTTATCAACTGCTCAAAGTCCAAATCCTTCCCAATGCAAGGCACACCAACTGGTACAAATCCCAAACTCTTCACAAAGGTAGAGATCAGGCCTCCTCCTCGAATCTTAGACGTCTTCGAACCAAGCTTAAAGGAAACCTCCAAATGGTGCTCCAGAAAATCTCTCCCGAAGTCATGCTCTCTCACGTGCAGTAAACACCATATCCCATAGAGCTGCTTCGTAGTCACCGTCCCCGTCTCGGATCGGGCATATAACGTGTTCCCCAAGATTCTCTCCAAGTACCTTAAAACTGGGTTTCTGATTGCCGAGGCTCGAGCATTCTGCCCCTTATACACTTCCGCCATATCGTCCGTAATCTCCTTCCAGAAGGCGTTGGCTTTGAACGCCTTTGACTGTCGGTTGGGCCTACTCAAGGCTGGAACACTGAGCGCATGGTTATGGCGCTCATTTCACAGTGTTGCCACTCGTTTCTAATCTTGAATCTGAATGCATTTTCACCTCTCTTCTCCACAGTGGCCAGAAATTGCTCCACTAGATCAGCGTTCGTCTCCATAGTTAGCAGCAGCTCATAGAAGTCTCCCATTCGGTTCAGGGTGAAGATCCTCTTAATCTCCTTCTCAATCCCCAAATCCTTCATGAACTCGACACAGGGGCATCGTGTCTTCTCAACCTTCCCAGCGACCAAGTTCCACCGGTATGCTACGTCGCACCAAATTTATCTGAAATTCAAATTATCCCATCTCGAGGTTATCAATCCCTTCCGAGTGAGCTCATTCGTTACTTCCTCCAATCTATCTCCCGACAACGTCCTATCCTCGTTCCACTTAGGAGGGACCATAATACCTAACTCACATAAATGCTCAATCAATTAGAGAATATCAACTACTCAAGAACATCATGAATAATTCAATCCAACTCAAATAGTCAATCAATCTCATATCTCATTCCTTTGTGCATAAGAGTTCACATAGACATGTAATTCTTATCTCAAATCATGCTAATCAAGCTCACTCCATTTAACCCACATCAAATGTTCTCAAAGGGTAATATGCCTAACGCGAAAATGAATTCAACCAATTCAACAATCCCTAATTCAACAACAATGCCCACAATTAAGTTTATCATGAAGTAACATCACAACAATTATGCAATTTACATGCTCAAGACTCAATTCACATCCATTCATACTCAATTCATACCAATCCACAATAATTTCACTCAATAAGCAATACCCACATCATTTCTTCAAATTCCTATTATCTAACTCTAGAAATTCACCCATTCTACTCAAGCAATTACAAAATTGAAGGTAAATCGAGCAAACCCAAAGCGTAAATGCATCAATTATCAACAAAGAATCAAGATTCGACAAGTAATGTGAAAAGCCCCAATTCTTCTCAAGAACACATGAACCCTAACTCTAACATACTAAGAATAGAATGAAGAGAATGAGAGAATACATACCTTTTGATGAAGAACCAAAGGAATTTGTGGAAGAAACAAGTGAAAAATGAAGAACTTGTTGCAAAGAGGTGGAATTCGAATACTAGCAGCCAAATCGCCCCTTTTTGTGTGTGTAATATGTGTGAAATATGTAGGGGAGAGGGGTATTTATAATAGGCGATGCTAGGGCATTTTCCGAAGGGCGCTCGAGCTGGACCCGCTCGAGCTAAGGTGGTCAAGCGCTTTCGGTGCTCGGGCGGGGGTGCTCGAGCTATACAGCTCGAGCGGCCAAAACATTCTGTAAGATTGGGCGCTCGAGAAAATGTATTGCTCGAGCGGGGGTGCTTGAGCTCAGCCTACTCGAGCAGCCTATCCTCCAGAATCATGAAAAATGGCCCAAAACTCGAAATTTCAAAACGGAACTTGCACGAAACCTCATTCTAACACTTCTAAAACATGTACTAACCTGAGAACTCCTCGATTTAAGCTAGGTCGCTCATTCGACTGAGAAGTTGGGGTCTCTTCCCAACGTGCAATTCCAAGCCAAATCCTCTCACACCCGAGAACTCACACTCAATTCGATTTAACTATCCTCATGCATCAATATTTTCAAAAAATTTAACCAATTTTTCATTAGAATTTTGTATACAGACTCGAAGTACGAATACACACCCCCCAAACTTTGTTCTTGCTACGCAATAATAAAGTTTGAAAAGAATGAGTACGTACGAGTACGTGCACTAAATTCTCATGAACTTCAATCACTATCAATACAAATCAACGAGCAAATAAAAACTCCACCCCCCAAACTTCGACTTTATCAAGCGGTCTATGTTTGGGGTTCGAGGTTACCTCTTACTCAAAATTCCGGCTGTTCTTTCGCTAGGCACACTACCTCTTCAAGAGTTGCTTCTCGTTAAGCTCTAACACTAAAACTTTAACACCACGAGCCAAGCCTACATAAAAAAATCTAGAAAACGAGGTTAACACTTACGATTCACAAAGTACTAACACGAAAACTAAACACACAAGAGCAAATAGAAGTGGGTTGCCTCCCACTCAGTGCTATTTTTAAGGTCCTAGTGTCGGACCGAGCTCGAAGGAGCTCACGGGGCTTGAAACTCAAAGTTACCTCCCTTATTCTCATAAGAGAAGTTGTAGAATTTCTTCACTCGATGCCCATTCACCATGAATACATGTCCATCCTCCTTCTCGACTTCAAGGAATCCACTAACTTTCCTCACCACATACGGCCCGTTCCACTTGGACTTGAGCTTTCCACCAAACAACTTCATCCTCGAATTGAATACGAGGACTTGATCTCCAACTTGGAACTCCTTCTTCCTCAATCGAGCATCATGCCATCTCTTAGTCTTCTCCTTGAAAATTCAGGCACTCTCATAGGCACTATCTCGAAACTCCTCCAACTCGTGCAATTGAAGTAGTCTCTTCTCACCCACCAAGGCACTATCAAAATTTAACTTTTTGATTGCCCAATACACCTTGTGCTCAAGCTCCACGGGCAGGTGACATGTCTTCCCAAAAACTAATTGGTAAAGAGACATACCAAGAGGGGTCTTAAAAGCTGTCCTATATGCCCAAAGTACATTATCGAGCTTTGAGTCCCAATCCTTCCTACTCACACTCACCGTCTTCTCAAGAATTTCCTTGATTTGGCGATTCGATACCTCCGCGAGACCATTAGATTGAGGGTGATAAGCAGTTGAGACACGATGACTAACCTCATACTTGGACAATAATATCTCCATCCACTTGTTCACAAAGTGACTACCCCCATCACTAATCAAAGCTCTTGGGACTCCATATCTAGCGAAAATATTCTTCCTCAAGAACTCAATCACCACTCGGGAATCATTCACTCTTGTAGGGACAACTTCAATCCACTTTGAGACGTAATCGACACATATGAGAATATACAAGAATCCATTGTTATGAGGAAATGGACCCATGAAATCAATCCCCCCCCATACGTCAAATACCTAGACTTCCATGAATACGTGCAGCGGCATCTCGTCCTTCTTAGTAATAGAGCCAAATTGTTGGCACTTATCACACCTTTTTACCCATTCCATGCAATGTTGGAGTTATACGTGAAAGTATGCTTTTACTTTGTATAACTCATGTATTAAACACTTGTTTATGAGAATAATTCTTTTATCACATTTGCTTTGGATATGATTGAATGTTGAATATTTATTACAACCAGTTCATTATAAATAATACATGTTACATTGTAGTTAATGTGGTGATACCTGATCACAGAAGATCACATTAACAGTTTCCTTGTAACTAAACGTACAAATTCGCGACCTAGGTGGAATTGAACAATCCGCCGTGAAAGGTCGATGTGTATATCTCAGATTGGCTTGTCTTGACTAAGAGATTGCACTAGCACATTTAGTATGTGTTGAAGAGGACCTACAGCGAGGATAAATTCTTCTGTTCTGAAATGTGAAGAATTAGACCTCAGTGGTTATTGATTTCTTAATCTCCGTCACTTAAATAGGACCGTGTGTGCTTAATGGTTACTGTTGGTCCCACTAGTTAGATTGATTGCGGAAGCTTAAGTTAAATGTCTTTCAAATTCTTTTTACAAGAGAACAATAATCAAAAGAACAATAAGTAAATAAAATCAATAAAGAACACAAGATATATAGTGGTTCGGATTTGAATATCCTACGTCCACTCTCCCTTATATCCAAGGGGTCTCACTACCAACCAACTCACTTACTTACTCACTGGAATTGTGAAGTACCAGTTCCTTCTTACAACCTCTTTAGATTTGACTTCAATCTAAAGATTAAACAGCCAACAACCTTGTCTGATGGATGAACAGGTTGTGGTTTCAATAACTCCTTAAGAGTAGATAAGTATTATGAACAATAAGAGTGCTTGGAATGAATATCAAAAGCTTGGATCAACTTATGCGCGTGTGTAGTCTATCTAGAGCTTTTTCTTGAACTGCACTCTTGTATTTATAGAGGGGATTAGGGCTAGCCGTTGGAGGGCTAATCCAATCAGATCCTCTATATAAGGAAGCCTCAATCAATCAATTCCCTAATTGATTGATTGGGTTGGTGGGATCCTTGGATTGATTATCTTCAAAACTTTCCAATCCTGATCTTGTTGACTTGATTTGAATCACCAACGGTCAATAGCTTCCTCTGCCTAACTCTGATTCTCTCCAGAGAAGGCAAGACCAGACACCAGGCAACCTCGGTGTCTTCTGGTCCTAATCTGGTGAACAACCAGAATACTCAGTAGAAACAGGAGATCAAACTGAGCATCTTTTGTTCCACCAGACTCGTCTGGTCTGGACTCGTCTGGTCTGGGGAAGGTCCTCTGCCTCTGGTCAGATCTCATCTGGTGAAGTCTTCTGGTGGAGTCCTCTGGTGAAGTCCTCTGGTGGGGTCTTCTGGTGACTCTTCTGGTGAAGTCTTCTGGTCTGGCAGTTCCCCCTAGACTAAGTCCTAATCTAGATCATCATCTGGCTAACAGGTCCAGATGGTCCTATTACATCCTCTGGTTTGTTTTAACTCATCAAAACTAACAATTTTTATCCTAACAATTTCCCCCTTTTTGATGGAGTTAAAACACTACCAGAACTGATCGCAAAGAAGAATTTAAGCAAAAAAAAAAAAAAACAGTAAAGAATAAGACCTTAGAATAGATCTTATCAGGCAAACAATTAAGACAACAAGAGGTTGTCTTTTGAACAGAGAAGATATGAATTTCATTGATAATAAGGACAACAGTGATTACAGATTACAATGCAATTCTGGTCCTATCTAAGCATATCTTCTGTTTTCCTTGGGCACCAGAAACCAGTCCAGAAACCTATCCTGGACGGCCTTCAACTCTGCAGAAGATGTTGGAGTGAAGTTTACCAACACCTTTGTCTTGTACAGTCTCTTCAGCTCAGCCCAATGAACCTGGTCTCCTGCCATGAGAGTGTTAAGATAAGTGAACTCAGGGGCAGTCACCTCCAGGTTGAACTCAATGGTTGAGTCCATCAATTGCTTGTACAGCTCTGCATCATAAGCTTGCATCCAGGTGTGAAAGGTTTTGTTGATCAGCTCATCATCCTCTGGTGCTGGCCTCTGGATATAGTGTTGGATGAACCAGAGAGTCTTTGCCTCCTTCCATTTTTCAATCAAGGGCACAGGCACAGTAGAGTTAAAAGACCCTTCTGTCCTGAGAGGCAGAATGTTCATCACTTCAATGGGAGCTTTCCTCCTCTGGCTCGAGCCACTTGCACCAGAAGAAGCACCTGCTTCTCTGCTGTTCTTGTTTTGCCTCCTAACATATCTGAGCCTCTGCTCTTCATCTATGTTCTTCCTGATCCTTGCTTGCTTCTCCTCTGGAGTCTCTTCCTTGTATCTCTTTTGAGCTTCTTCAACAACAGTCTCAAGGAAGCTTTTCTTGACTCTTCTGATCTTCCTCTTTGCAGGTCCAGAGATGGAGATTGGATCCTGCTCAGCTTCTGACTCCTCTTCTGCAGCAAGCTGCTTAGCTATGGAAAGAGATTTAAACTCTTCCTTCTTCTTCTTCTACAACTCAGCCTGGGCCAAAGTGTTCTCCAGCAGGTCCAGACGAGCTCCATGGCTGAAGAGAGTTTCATTTGTGGTCCTCGCCAGATCAGTTCTGGCCTTCTCTTCCCCCTTTTTAACTTCATCAAGGAGGGGCTCCACAACCTACCTTATAAGATCAGGCAAGGCAGTGTTGGAGAAAGAGTGAAGATCACGCAGCTGCTTGGCTTCCTCCAGGTAGGCTCTTGATTCAGCAACAAGCCTTTCCTGCTTCTCCAACATCTCCTGGAGGGAGTCTTTCAACTTGGCAGTCTGGATCATCTGGCTGGCCATCTCAACTTTAAGCACAGAGACTGGCCTCATCTCCTCCAGCACGTGCTCCTGGAGCTGCTTCTAGCTGTGCATCACATCCAGCTTGATAAAGAGGCCATTGGCCTTGAAAGAAGCTTTAACTTCTGCCAGAGAGGACTTGATCTGCTTCAGGAAGATCCTCCTCTCTTGCTTGATCTGATGCTCTATCATAGCAGGGGCCATATGTTGAATAGCTTTTGAAAAGCGCCCTATCTGCATGATCTTCTCGTTGAAGAATGCTTTCATCTTCTGGAGCACAGCAGGAGACATCTCAAAGTCCTCCTCGTCTGAATATAGCTCTGGAGGGAATGAAAAATGAGGACCAAAGTTGTAAGAGAAGCCCTCTGGAGTGAGCATAACTCCTCTCTGGATTAGGAGAGTTTTGATGAGGACCTTGGCTGCCTCTGGTGTCTCCAACTCTGCTGGGTTTTGTATGTTTAGCTTCTTCTTCAGCTCAATCTCCCACGAAGTGAAGACAGAGGGAGACATCTCCTCCAGCAGAAGCATGAGATCTTCAACATCTTGGAGTCTGGCCATACTCCAAACCTTGGCATCCGTCAGATCTGCCAGGAGGGGTGAGTGCTCCAACAAAATTGGAAACTGCTCTCTTAGCCAGAGCTGAGCACTCACACTCATACTCTGCCTGATGGGACCCATCTCATCAGAAGAGAAAATAAAAGGTTTGGGCCCAGAGGCAGAGGAGGAAGGTGCTAAGTTAGCAGGCTCAAGTGAAGCTTCCTCATCTTCACTATCATCGCTTGTTAAACAGGTGGGAGAAGGGGGAGGGGCAGGGAATCCCAGAGCCATAGAAATGGTTGGGTCCTGGTCAGTGTTGGTTTGGAGAGGGTTAGGGTTTTGTGAGGTGGAGGGGATGGGTTGCTCTGCACCAGAAGAAGACGGGATATCTGGTACAGAAGGTGTAGGAGGTATTTGGGATGTGGAAGTGTTTGGAGGGGGGATTTCTGCACCAGAAGAGGTTGAGGGCACCTCTGGTACAGAAGTTGGGGGAGGGGTTTGTGGGAAGATGTGTTTGGAAATTTGGGGGAGAAGGTGTTTGGGTAGGATTAGTGGAGGGAGTATATACGGGGGTATCTGGGAGAGTCTGCTCTGGTGGAACAATAGGGTTTCCAGAAGCAGATGGGGTTTGGGGAATATTATCTGGGGGAGAGGTAGAGGGGGAAACAAGATTAATAGGGGTAGAAGATGGAATAGAAGGGTTTAGCTCTGCTGAGTCAACATCAGCAGGTACAACATGCTCTGGAGCATCCTCCAACATCTGGGAAGCCTCATCAATGGCCCTCTCCAAGTATTCTCCAAGATCAGATCCAGAGTCCGAATCTTGAAATATGGCCCTCTTGGCCTTGGATTTCTTCTTAAGAGGTTCAACCTCTTCTTCCTCTTCCTCCTCTGATGGCTCATCCACCAGAAGGGTTTTCTTGGCCTACCTGCTAGTCTTTGACTTCTTAGCAGAGCCCTTCCTGGCCTCCTCAGGCCTCTTCCTCTTGGCTGCTCCAGCCTTCTTAACAGCTTTATCATCATCACCCTTCTTCTTAAGCACTTCAAGAAGGGGAATCTGGTCCTCCTCCGAGGAACCAGAGAAAGCAATGGTTGAGGAACCAGTTGCTTCAGCAGCTTTCTTATGGGTCTTTTGCTTCTGCTGCTACCTCTGCCCCTTTGCAGGTGAGGGTACTGCCTGTAGAGGAGGGGCAGGGATGGCTTCTTCCCCATCAAAATCAGGATGGCCATGAAGGGGACCATCCTTAGAAAATAATATCTTGGACTTGTGAAATCCTCTGCACCAGGATTCTTTCCATCTCTTCTCTGGCAGCAAAGAGTCCAAGATCAGAGTAAGTTTCGTTCCCAACGAAACATTTGCAGTGAAATAGAACTGCATCTCCCCTAGCTTGGAAGGACAAGCCTCCTTGTTCACTTTCACCTTATTCTTCCTCAAGACGCCCCAAAAGAACTCTGCCCAGTTACATTGGACGCCGTCATACAGAGCCCTCATCACACACATTCGTCCATTAAAAATCGCATCCGTGCTGTGATTCTCACACATCAGCACCTTCACCACAATATCAAAAAGTACCTTGTATTGTTGCCTCAAATGTTTGTCCAAGAAGCCCTTTGTGATGTTCTGGCAAGAAGAACGAGCAAACAATTTGAAGGAACCCACAATATCATCCTCCTTGTAGGTTAAAGGATCCACCCCTTCTGCAGAAACATTTCCAAACAGCGCACAGAAGTCATGCTTGGAAAACACCAAATCCTCCTTGTCAATCTTTGACGAAATATGGTCTTCATTGATCTTCATTCGTACCAGAAACTGGGCCGCATAACCATCTAGGGTGCAAAAATCTCTAGGGACTGTGGAGATCAACTTTTCAACTCCGGATCTCCTCAATAATTCCAGAATAACAAGTGCAGATGAGTTCTTTGTGGTGTAGAAGTCGACCACCATTTCCGTTTTCAATTTCTTCATCATCAGGGCATGGTCAAAGTTGCACGGAGGGGCCATTTCTGTGAAAGAGAGAGAGAGAGAGAGAGAGAGAGAGAGAGAAAAAAAAAATTCTTTGCAGAGAGAGGTTAGGGTTTGAAAGGATATGAAACGTGAAAGGACAGATTGAAAGGAAATTTGATTTAAATAGGGTAATACGCGTGGCTTGAATAATAAATGAAGTGTGTACGCGTGTAATAGCAAATTTAATTTAGGAAACAAAATCAATTTTCGAATTGATTGACATATTGCACAGTGATTAAATCTGACGGCCACGATGAAAGGCGAGATACAGATTTAATCTGGTGCATTGGCATAGTCATTGGGACTGGGCATAAAGGGGTTTTGTGGCAGTCAAGAAAAAAAACGAAATAATTGCCTAGACCATATACCCTAGTTATAAATACACTCCAAAGTTGAAAGGTTTTAAGTGTACTTACTAATTTGAAAAGTGTATCCCAATAAACAGAGGCCAGAGAAGTAAAGACATGCCTGTCACCTGATATTGTAACCAGATGATACCACAGCAAGTCTGGTGCTACATCTCCTCTGATGGAGCTTATCTGGTCCTGGTCAGAGAAGACTTTGGATATTTTGGAATCTGACTCAGCACCTCATCTGGGACAAGTGTCACCTGGTGTATACCTCATCTGGAGATATACCTTCTCTGATATGTCTAATCTGCAGGTATGTTAGTTTAAGAAAAGAAATATATGAAGAAAAGTAACGAAACAAAGGATACTTCTCTGATGTTCCCCCTAAAACAAATCTATCTCTGGATCCAACAATCCTAACTCAAAAGCTAACTCTCTGAATCTGGTCTCAGCCAAAGGCTTGGTTAAAATATTTGCTCTCTGCTTCTCTGTTGCAATCTTTTCCATCCTTATATCTCCCTTCTCAACATGATCTCTGATAAAATGATGCCTTATATCAACATGTTTACACCTGGTATGAAGAACTGGATTCTGGGTGATTGCAATTGCACTATTACTATGACAGAAAATAGGAATATCCGTAGCTCTAATCTGGTAATCCCTAAGTTGTTGACTAATCCAGAGTAGTTGTGAACAACAACTCCCTGCAGCCATGTACTCTGCTTCTGTTGTTGATGTAGCAACCGAAGTCTACTTCTTAGAAAACCAGGATACCAATTTATTCCCTAAAAATTGGCATGTTCCACTTATAGACTTCCTATCTATTCTGCATCCACCATAGTCTGAATCAGAATACCCACTCAACTCTAAGTTATCATCTGCAGGATACCATAATCCTACATTCACTGTTCCTTTAAGATATTTCAATATCTTCCTAGCTGCTTCCAAGTGACTTTTCTTGGGATTAGCTTGAAATCTGGCACAAACTCCTACAGCAAAAGTAATATCTGGTCTGCTTGCAGTCAGGTACAGAAGAGAACCAATAAGTGCTCTGTACTGAGTCTGGTCCACACTCTCTCCAGACTCATCTGGATCCATGTTGAAATTTGTCATCATAGGGATTTTGGCTGCTTTGCTAGATCCTACTCCAAATTTCTCTAACATGTTTCTGGTGTACTTCGCCTGATTAATAAAAATTTCCTTCTCTGATTGCTTAACCTGCAAACCTAAGAAATAATTCATTTCACCCATCATGGACATCTCAAACTGACTCTGCATGAGCTCACCAAACTTCTCACACAGCTTCTTGTTAGGGGATCCAAATATAATGTCATCAACATATATTTGGACCAGAAGGATGTCCTTTCCTTCTTCTTTCCTAAACAAGGTTCTATCAATCTTACCCTTAGTAAAACCATTGTCCAGAAGAAATTGAGATAGAGTGTCATACCATGCTCTGGGGTGCCTGCTTCAGCCCATAAAGAGCTTTCTTAAGCTTAAACACCTTGTCACCTTGTTCAAAATCAGGAGGTTGTTCCACATACACTTCCTCAATGAGAATCCCATTAAGAAAGGCAGATTTCACATCCATCTGGTATACTTTGAACTTCATGTGAGCAGCATATGCTAAGAACAATCTGATGGCTTCTAGTCTGGCAACAGGAGCAAATGTCTCATCATAGTCTATTCCTTCAGACTGAGAATAGCCCTGGGCCACTAGCCTTGCCTTGTTCCTAGTAATGACATCATTCTCATCTTTCTTATTCTTGAAAACCCACTTAGTGCCTATCACCTTTTGATGTCTTGGTCTGTCTACCAGCTCCCAAACATCCTGTCTGGTGAATTGATTCAACTCCTCCTGCATAGCAACAATCCAATTTGAATCTTTCAGTGCCTCCTTGATGTTCTTGGGCTCAATCAAGGACACATAGCAACTGAATAAGGCAACTAAGTTAAGAGTTCTCCTAGTCTGGACACCCTTAGTTGGATCTCCTAAGATCAGGTCATTGGGGTGATCAACCAGGGTCCTCCTTCCCGTGGTTTTGCCTGGGTGATCATCTTCTGCAGTACCTTGGTGAGTATCACCGTCTGCAGAAGAGCTTCCCCCTACAGGAGTACCAACCTCTTCTGGTTCTGCTCCTTGCGAAGGCTTCTGCTTCAGAGAACCAGGAGATGGGTCATCATCTGAATCTGAATCTGAATCAAGAATAGGTGGATTGACTTTGATAACTCTGGGTGTAGTCTGATTCTGGATCTCATCAGAAGACTTAGAGTCCACCTTGCACTCAAAAGCATATTCATCAAAAACAACATGAGGTGTTTCCTCCACACAAAGTGAATTCTTATTAAAAACTCTAAAAGCTTTACTGGTGCTGGAATATCCCAAAAATATTTCATCAGCCACTTTAGCATCAAAGGTTCTTAATTTAGATTTCCCATTGTCATGGATGAAACACTTACATCCAAAAACATGAAAATATGAAACAGATGGGGTTTTACCTTTCCATACCTCATATGGAGTCTTATTATTTCTCTGGGTAATTAGGCATCTGTTCTGAGTGTAGCAAGCTGTATTAATGGCCTCTGCCCAAAATCTCTGTGGAGTGTTGTATTCTGCCAGAAGTGTTCTTGCAGCTTCTTTGAGAGTCCTATTCCTACTTTCTGCTATTCCATTTTGTTGAGGTGTTCTGGCAGCAGATGTCTCATGAAAAATTCCATGGTCTTTGCAGTAATCTACAATGTGTGAATTTAAAAACTCTGTTCCTTTGTCACTTCTGATCCTGACTATGCTCTGGTTCTGCTCATTCTGAATATGCTTGAAGAATTCTGGCAGCTTAGTGATAGTTTCATTTTTCTTAAATAAGAACACTACCCAAGTGTATCTTGAAAAGTCATCTACTATCACCAAGGTGTACTTCCTTCCACTGAAACTAAGAGGAGAAACAGGTCCAAACAGGTCCATGTGAAGTAGTTGAAGTACTCTGGTTGTGGTTGTGCTCTGGACATCCTTAAAGGAAGTCTTGGGTTGTTTACCCTTCTGGCATGAACCACAAACCTGATTCTTCTTAAACACTTCATTAGGAAGACCTCGAATGAGACCTTTTCTGGCAATCTTGTTCAATGTTTTGAAGTTAAGATGACACAATCTCTTGTGCCAAATCCAGCTGTTCTCTGCAGATCCTTTTGCAACCAGGCAAGCATTTCTTGGGCAACTGCTAAAATCTGCAAGATAAATGTTACCCTTCCTCAAGCCTATTAGCAAGATATCATTATAATCAGAAGAGAAAACAGTGCATGAATCACTAGAAAACTTCACTGAGTATCCCTTGTCACAGAATTGGGATACTGAAAGCAGATTATGCTTGAGTCCTTCTACATAATAGACTTCATCTACAGATACTCCATTGAAGGTCAATTTTCCAACTCCTCTGGTGACTCCATAGTTGTTGTCACCAAACATCACTCTTGGTCCATTCAATGGCTTGAAATCTTGGAGATTATCCTTCTGGAAGGTCATGTGCTTGGAACATCCACTATCAATGTACCAGACATGGTTGCTTGAAAGTCCTTTCTCCAATGGACTCTTATCTACCTGCAGAGAAATCAATTAGGTCCCCTACTAGTGCTGGGTCCTGATTGGTTAGTTGCAGGTTTTGTAGGAATCCATAGATAAAGATCATCCCTTGATGGATGAGGAGATCTTATCTTTCTTCCAAATCTATCTACCAGCACATGTCCTCTGACAATGACATATTGAGCTACTGGTCTGATAAGGACACATTTCCTATAAACAGGTCTGGTGTACCTTTTCTCAAATCTGGCCTTTGGAATGGCCTGCCTCAAAGACATGGTCTTAAAGGTCTGGTTGTAAGGGTACATCCTAGAAGAACCATCTCTGGTGTCATAACTTCCCAGATCAGTTGGTTTTCTATAGATGGGTCTGGAAGACCTCCTCTGGTTCTGAGAATTAGACCTGTTTTGGTGATTATAGTTCCTTTGAGTATACCTATTCTGGAATTGATTCCTCTGAGAAAATTGTCTCTGGGGTACCTGGTGCTGTTGAACATTGTTCCTTCTCTGGTAGTTATTACTCTGATTGGTATCCCTCTTTCTTGAATGTTTCCTTTGAGGTCCCCTAATCTGGTTAGGTTCCCTTTGAGGATTTCTCTGGGGTCCTCCAATTTGAGTAATTTCTACTCCTTGGGACTCATTGTTCACAGAACCATCAATCTTCAATGGTCCCCCTTGTTGACACTTATTCACTAGCATCTTCTCTTCCAGAACAGTCAACTCTTCTGGACCATATGTTATGTGATTAACAGAGTGATTCCTTTTCCAGTCAGGATTGTGAACCACCTTGTAACCATTACCAGTTAAGTCTTTATCATCCCAGATTTCTACCAATTTACCAGCTCTTACAGACTTGTCTTTATTATAAAAGTATTTATGAGTTTTAGAGGTAATTCCAGAATATCCTAAACCACTCTTATCACAAATGCGCTAAGAAGACTCTGATATGATAGATACAACAGATGGTATCTTAGGAGCTTCTCTGGGCATGGGTATCTCCTCTATGTTGTGAGAAACTTGTTTTCCCTTGATAAGAGTCTGGTATTTGGCTCTGAGTTCATTGATCTCATCTTCATGAGAGTTATTTTCTTTCATGAGTTGATCTACCAGAGTATCTCTTTCTGTGATCTTATCCTGAAGTTCAGAGACTTCTTTGGAATGATCTTTCATGAGTTCTCTGGTGGATTTATGCTCATGATAGAGAGATTGAACTTCAGCTCTGAGCCTACCATTCTCTTTCTCAAGTTTTTGACAGAGTTGGACACAATTTTGGAGATCTGATAGCATTTGTTGCATATTAGATGAATTAGAGGATTCAGTACATTTGGAATTTGATAGGACTAGAGTAGTTTCATTTACCTCAGTGATGTCTGCCATAAGACACACATCATCATCTGATCCAAAGTCAGAAGAAGAAGAACTGGAACTAGTATCCTCCTCCTCTGCTTCTGCCAGCAATGCTCTCTTGTCTGCATATCTCCTATCTCTTTTGATTCTTTTCTCTTCTCTTTCCCTAGGAGTGAGTTGAGGACAATCATAACTATAGTGACCGGTCTGTAGCAGGTATTGTCTCCTCTGGGACTAGAACTTGGCTCTCTCCTCCTCTGGTTGTAGTCTGATCTGGCTGGACTACTCTCTCTCCTCTGGTAGTCAGGTCTGCCAGAGCTACCATCCCTCCTCTGATAATCTTATCTCCCAGAGTTGACAGGGTTGTCATCTCTCCTCCTTTCTGAAGTTCTGGATCTGGTCTCCCTTGAGTCTCCAGATGTCTTCTCCTTCTCTGCAGGCTTGAAGGAATTCTTTCTGTCTCTGGTAGATTCCTTCCAATGCCTTTTGTACCTACCATATTTTGAACTCATTTTATCTAATTTACGAGTTAGAAGTGCTACCTGCTCCTTGAGGCTCAAGTCATCTGCAGTAGACTCCTTTGGCTTGACATCAGGCTTGATGGTTGAAGAGAATGCAACACCTTTCTGACCAGAAGAGAAAACCTCTTCTGTTTGATCCTCCTCTTGAAGATCAAACTCATAGGCTTTGAGATCAGACAACAGAAGATGATGATCCTGAGTATTGAGATCCTTGTTGTCCTTGATCACAGTGACTTTAATTCTCCATCTGCTGGTTAGTGAATGCAAGATTTTACTATTAATTTCCTTTTCAGAGTAGGTCTTACCTAAGGCACTAGCCTTGTTCAGGAGATTTGTGAGACGCATGTCCAGCTGGTCAATGGTCTCGTCTGGTTTCATCTTGAAGGTGTCAAACGAGTGTTGAACAGCTTGGAGTTTGTTGTCTTTGATCTTCTCTGTTCCCTCACAGAGTAGTGCCAGTTTGTCCCACATCTCCTTGGCAGTGGCACACGTTCTGACCTTTTCAATCACCTCTTTGGTAAGTGTGTTGATGATCTCTGTTCTTGCCACCTGGTCCAAGTTGTAGAGCTTTCTTTCATCATTATCAAGCTCATCTTTCTTTTTGAGGATTCTCTGCCTAGGGACTCTATCCTCTGCAGTTTTCTGGGCAGCTTCACTAGTTTCTTCTCTGGACTCTGACCTACCACTATCAATAGGAGTCCAGTAAAATTGAATGGGGCCACTTTCAACCACATCTAGCATGCGGTGGTGAATAGCTCCAAGATAATTGCTCATCATGAAGCTCCAGTGGCTGTAATCCTCAAAAGAGAATTATGGGAGCTTACGGCTCTTGTAAGAAGATTTTGCAGACATTTTGATAAAATTAAGGGAAATAACAAGAACTTGAACAAAAGCACTAAAGAGCAATGGATCTGCCCGGTGACCACCAAAAGCTTTTCAAAGCAGTGGTCGTTGGACACACTGCTCTGATACCACTTGTTGGTCCCACTAGTTAGATTGATTGCGGAAGCTTAAGTTAAATGTCTTTCAAATTCTTTTTACAAGAGAACAATAATCAAAAGAACAATAAGTAAATGAAAGCAATAAAGAACACAAGATATATAGTGGTTCGGATTTGAATATCCTACGTCCACTCTCCCTTATATCCAAGGGGTCTCACTACCAACCAACTCACTTACTTACTCACTGGAATTGTGAAGTACCAGTTCCTTCTTACAACCTCTTTAGATTTGACTTCAATCTAAAGATCAAACAGCCAACAACCTTGTCTGATGGATGAACAGGTTGTGGTTTCAATAACTCCTTAAGAGTAGATAAGTATTATGAACAATAAGAGTGCTTGGAATGAATATCAAAAGCTTGGATCAACTTATGCGCGTGTGTAGTCTATCTAGAGCTTTTTCTTGAACTGCACTCTTGTATTTATAGAGGGGATTAGGGCTAGCCGTTGGAGGGCTAATCCAATCAGATCCTCTATATAAGGAAGCCTCAATCAATCAATTTCCTAATTGATTGATTGGGTTGGTGGGATCCTTGGATTGATTATCTTCAAAACTTTCCAATCCTGATCTTGTTGACTTGATTTGAATCACCAACGGTCAATAGCTTCCTCTGCCTAACTCTGATTCTCTCCAAAGAAGGCAAGACCAGACACCAGGCAACCTCGGTATCTTCTGGTCCTAATCTGGTGAACAACCAGAATACTCAGTAGAAACAGGAGATCAAACTGAGAATCTTTTGTTCCACCAGACTCATCTGGTCTGGACTCATTTGGTCTGGGGAAGGTCCTCTGCCTCTGGTCAGATCTCATCTGGTGAAGTCTTCTGGTGGAGTCCTCTGGTGAAGTCCTCTGGTGGGGTCTTCTGGTGACTCTTCTGGTGAAGTCTTCTGGTCTGGCAGTTCCCCCTAGACTAAGTCCTAATCTAGATCATCATCTGGCTAACAGGTCCAGATGGTCCTATTACATCCTCTGGTTTGTTTTAACTCATCAAAACTAACAATTTTTATCCTAACAGTTACTGCTTTGATTCATGTTGGGTGAGAATTATCGTGACTTCGAACTTTGTGTTTTGGACAGTAATATTAATCATACGACGGTTGCTAAGATTTAATACGGAGAAACGCGTGCGAGTATGGCTCGTGTGATTAGTCCCCTTGGTGGGCTCAGAAGTTTTATCGTACCAAATCTTGCAAGTGAAGAATCAGTTTCTTCAGTACGGATAATAATGTTGAGCTGTCTTTACTCCAAGGCGAAATATATTAATTAATTTAGAGCTATTCAGAAGCTTAATTAATTAATGGACTTGATAATCTTAAATGTGGAAAATAATAATCGGGAGCCCATATTATCGTAATATGGATTAAGATGGATAGTGCAATATTAATTTATTAGTGGTACTAATTAATATTAATGGACAGAATTATATTGGGGCTCAATATTGAAATTCAGAAGTCCATTAGGAGGTCCAATCTTAATTCTCCTTAAGGCCCCTTAAGTACCCCATTAAGTAGCCCAATAATGATAAGGTGATTAAAATAAAAAGAAAATATATTGCTGATTTTTTCTTATTTTTTCGAAAATTTGGAAATAAGGAGAGAAAAGATTTTGTTGATTTTCTTGGAAAGATATTATGGAAGATAAGTATTCTTGGAATACAAGATTATCTCATACATTCAAGAAGATCCAAATCTTGGATTCTCTTCTTAAAAATTTTGAAAATTACAAGCTTATAAGGTGAGTGAGATTTTTGTGGAATTTTTTATTATGGAGAAAAGAATATATGAGATATATTCAAGATTTCTTAGAGACTAAGAAAAGATTTTCTCCAGGCCCATAAAACCTTCAATTTTCGGCCACTCCATCTTATGTATAGGGGGTGATTATTTCATCCTCAAGTACATAATTCCATGTGTTGGAAAAATCAAGAGCATATATATTTTTCTTTTTCCTTAGTTATTTTAATTGCTTGAAAGCACTTCCCACCGGTGATCAAGCAAGACGAAAGGGAAATACTTGAGAAGGTCTTTGGGTTGATAAAACGTGTTCGTGATTGTCCCGTATTATTCAAAGGTCAATTCTACAAGAGGTACGTAAATCACATAACTTCTTAGTTTATTCCGCCATAGATTTTATGTGAATTAATTAAACATGCATGATGATAAAATTGTTGTTGGAATTATTATTTGAATTAATTAGAATTAATTCTTGCTAGTAATAATTGAATTTAAATTCGTATTTAAATTTCATCACAAATAGATTCCGGGCACCCCTATTTTCCCAACAACTGGTATCAGAGCCACGGTTTTGGGCACTGATCTTTAAATTGGAATTTAAATTGTTAGACATTAAATTGAAATTAGATAGTAGAATTGCTAGATCTTTTTTGCAGGCATCCAATTGTCATGATTTTAATGTTTACTTTTTTTCATGCGTGTGAATTAATTATTTTTAATTTGATTCGTTCGAATTTGTTTTTCTCGTGAGAAAATTCACGAGTAGATTAGTTGTTTTTATTTTGATTTGATCATTGTAATAGACTAGTCTAGATCTAGTATTTATTTTTTGTAAATAAATTGTAACTGGATCGAGACGAAGAATGAAGAATTAAAGACGGCGTACCCGGACGACGCATGCATGGATGTAAAATCATGCATGGGAGAAAAACAAGAACGTATGACGAAACCCGGTGCACGGAGTGCGCGAGGCACACGATGGTCGTGCCGAGAGGCGCGCGGCCCATTCCGTGGGCCGACGCGCGCCGTATCTCGGGCCGTGAAATTTTATTTCCGTTCTCGATTTTTTTTGTGATTTTAAATGTCGTCCCGAACCCCAAACGAAGTTGTTTTTTATGAAGTGTTGTTGTTCGAGTGGGAGCGTATCGAGACGAACGATGGAAAACAACAAGGACGATTTTTTTGCATCAAGACGTGAAAAAATTAAACCGTGACAATTGGATTTGAGTTCCCCAATGTGTTTAATTTTGTTTTGATGGCTGTTTTATTTCGTGCAATTATTATTATTTGTTAATATGTGTTTGCATGATTTTAATTGTCCAAGAAAAACCTTACTTTCGAAAATTACTAAGTATGTTTCTTTAATCGTAATTTTATTCCGGATATTAAAATTTGATTAATTTGGCCTCCATAATTTATTTATTTGTGAAGTCTTTTTGGAATACATTTCCCCCTCGGATTGGCCAAAAAGACGGATTTCACATGAATAAATTCCGAAAGGATGATTGTGGATTATTACTAGTGGCGGTATTGACCCTCACCACGAGTGGCTTGCTCAAAGAGAAATAATAATCCTGTATTTAATTATGGTTATTACTTAGGCATAAGAAATTGATATTAACTTACTCCCCTCAGAGTCCCTGCCAACTATTAATTTTGAATTAAGGATTTGTAACTTTCAAGTTTGTGATCCGCTTGAATGTGTTTAAATGTATAGACCACCCCTCGTGGCGCATTTAAATTGTTTCGAGATATTGGCTGATGCATGATTATATTGTTTTAAGGTTTCAATATAATTAATGTGATCAAATTATGTGATAATTTCATATTTTTCTAGATATTAATATGAATGTATGTTTTATTCTCATTTCATCATGTCGCAACCTTTTAATCCATTGTTTAAATATACTTTAAGTTAACAAACTTTCTGGAGACAATTATATCGATTGGAAATGTAATTTAAATTTTTTCCTTACTGTACAAAAATACAATTGGGTTATTCACGTTAATATACCCGGTAAGCCTAATGATAAGTCAAGTAATGGGAAAAGACAGTTTATGATTGGAAGCGTGACAATGAACACATGAAGTGCATCATCTTGACATCTCTGTCTGAGGATTTGAGGCGCATTCATGAGGACATTGTATCCGCTGTCGAAATCATGGAAAGTCTTGAAGGGATGTTTTCACATCAGAAATCCATGACTAATCAGTTCACCTAACATGACTCGGTCAAGTTGGAAATGGTGAAGGGAACGCCCGTGAGGGAGTACGTTCTCGAGATTATGGCATACCTTAACAAGTTGGAAGTACTTGGTGCGGATTTTGATGTCCCTTCTAAGGTCAATTTCATACTCCATTCTCTTCTGAAAAGCTTTGAGCAGTTTCAACTGAATTGTAAGATGAATGATCGGACAAGTCGTTTGCCCGAGCTCTTGCAAGCTTTAGTTTCGTTGGAGGTGATAATGGAGCACCAGTCTAGTGTTATGGTGGCTAATGGTCCGTCTACCTCTTTTGGTCCCAAGGGAGGGAAAAAGAGGAAGAGAACCAAAGGCCGGATCCAAGCAAATCCAATTGTTGCGAAAGGCAAAGCCAAGGCTAGCATTGAAGGGGAAGTATTTTAACTGCGGTAAGAGAGGACATTGGAGGTCTGCCTATTCCAAGCCTAAGAGGCTAGGAAAGTTAGGTAATTCACACGCCTTAGTCGTCGAAATTTGTGAAGTGGCGTATGCTGTCCATTCGTGGATAGTGGATACGAGAGCCGCTGATCACATTTGTTTCATTTAGCATGGGTTCAAGCTAACCCGACGACTTAGCGGAGGTGAGATCCCCATCACACCGGGCAATGCTACAAGAAGTGGCAGCTGAAGCAGTGGGAGAAGTACGTCTATCTTTTGAAGATAGTGTTATGGTCTTGAGAGACGTTCTTCATGTTCCTAGTTTAGAAAGAACTCAACCTTCAGTTTCTAAACTGTTTTGAATAGATATTCAGTTTCTTTTAATAAGGATGTTATTATTTCTTGAAACGATGAGTTTATATGTCCGGAATATTGTTGGATGATCTTTATACCATTAATTGGGCACACCACTCATAAATTGAATCTAATAACACATCGACTATTTCAAGTTATAAAAGGAAGCGTTCTTTCTGATATGAACGAAACACTTCTATGGTATCTTAGATTAGGTCATATTAATCTAATGTGAATACAAAGATTGGTGAAAGACGGATCCTTGGAGTTTCTTCAAATTGAGCCGTTTCCAACTTGTGAATTCTGTTTATAGGGTAAAATGACCAAGAGGGCATTTGGAGCCACGGGGAAAGGAGCCACGGAAGTGTTGGAACTCGTTCATACCGATATGTGTGGTCCAATGACGATCATAGTTTGAAGGGGGTATGAGTATTTTGTGACTTTTGTTGATGATTACTCGGGATATGAATACATCTACCTTATGTTGCATAGAGAAAGAAGTATCAAGTTTCTACGATCCGATCGTGGAGGTGAATACCTCAGCAATGAATTCTTGAACTACCTATCGGACGAAGGGATCGTATCCCAGTTAACCACACCGGGAACCCCTCAATAGAACGGTATGGCGGAACGAATGAACCAGACTCTTTTAGAAATAGTCAGATCTATGATGAGTTATTCATATTTACCCAAATTGTTTTGGGGTAACGCCTTGGAAACAGTGGCTTACATTCTAAACTTGGTGCCATCCAAATCGCTTCCTAAAACCCCAATAGAATTATGGACCGGGAGCAAGCCCAGTCTGAGACACATTCGGATATGGGGGTGTCCGGCATACGTGCTAGACAAGGAAGTCGGTAAATTGGATCCACATTCGGAATTAAGGCTGTTTATAGGATACCCTGCAGGAACGAAAGGGTGTATGTTCCATAGTCCCAAGGATTAAAAGACCGTGTTCTGCACACACTTTAAATTCTTGGAGGAAGACTCTATGAACAAAAGAAAGCCCAGAAGTGAGATTACCTTAGATGAACTCCTATACCAAGTATACAAGATGATATACCACACGTCACACCTTCACAACTGGAACCCCGTCGCAGTGGGAGGATTGCTAGGCAACCCGAGAGATTCATGGGAATAGGAGAATCTTCGGATTTGATTCCCAGTGATGAATCAGATCCATGGACATACGACGAGGCAATCCAAGACAAAGACGCGGAGTCATGGCAAACGGCATTGGAAACCGAGATGGGTTCGATGGATCATAATCAAGTGTGGGAGTTGGTCGAAGCACCTAGGGGGGTAACACCCATTGGATGCAAGTGGGTGTACAAGAGGAAAAGAGGACCGGACGGAAGGGTTGAGACCTTCAAAGCAAGGCTAGTGGCCAAAGGGTATACTCAAAAGGAAGGGATCGATCATGAGGAAACATTTTTGCCTGTAGCTATGCTTAAGTCCATCCGTATTCTCTTGTCGATCGCTGCGCACTTAGATTATGAGATCTGGCAAATGGATGTCAAGACGGTTTTCCTTAACGGAAGTCTTGACGGGTTAGATATCTATATGCAACAGCCCAAAGGTTTCATTGAAAAAGGCCAAGAGCACCTCGTATGCAAGCTTAAGAGATCCATTTATGGACTTAAGCAAACATCGCGTACTTGGAACCAGTGTTTTGATCAAGTTATTAAGTCTTATGGGTTTTGATCAAAACAAGTTCGAAAGTTGTGTGTATAAAAGGTGTGACAGAACTGCGGTGGTATTCTTAGTATTACACGTAGACGATATTTTGCTCATTGGAAACAATGTAAAGGTATTGTCAGACGTAAAGGTATGGCTGTCAAATCAGTTTGATATGAAGGACTTAGGGAAAACCGGTCACATCCTTGGGATCAAGATCACTTGAGATCACAAGAGAAGGATGTTGGGCTTATTGCAAGTTTCATACAAAGACACTGTTTTGAAGCGTTTCAGCATGCAAGATTCCAAGAAAGGTTTTGTACTTTTAGGCACAGAATCCATCTATCAAAAGAAAGAGGCCCTAAGACGCATATGGAGATAGATGACATGAAAGACGTTCCGTATGCTTCGGGCATAGGAAGCCTTATGTATGCAATGTTGTGTATGAGACCAGACATCTGCTTTTGCCTCGGGCATGATGGCAAGATATCAAAAGTAACCCCGGGAAAGCTTATAGGACTGCAATTAAATGCATTCTGTAGTTTCTGAAAAGAACTAGCGATGGAATGCTGATTTAACAGTCAGACAGTCTAATTCCCATGGGATGCACGGACTCAAATTTCCAATCAGATATAGAATCCAGAATATCTACCTCGGGTAGTGTGTTTTGCATGGGAGAAGGAGCCATGACATGGAGAAGCAATTTGCAGAAATGCATCGCCGATTCGACCATGAAAGCCGAATAAGTAACTGCTTGTGAAGCAGCGAAAGAAGCGGTTTGGCTCAAGTACTTCTTAGTGGACTTGGACGTTGTTCCGAATTTGCCCGACATGATAATTGTCTATTGTGACAATGTCGGAGCAGTTGCAAATTCAAGGGAACCGAAAGCCCACAAGGCCAGCAAACACATTGAAAGAAAATATCATCTTATACGAGAAATCGTTAAGAGAGGAGATAAAGAGGTGGCAAAGACAAACATCGGAGGACAACCTAGTATATCCATTCACAAAGGGTCTGCCTTAGAGTACATTCGAGAGACAAGTGGATGGAATGAGAGTCAAGACTATTGCCAATCTGCTTTAAGTATAAGTTGGAGGAATTATTAGGTTAGTGTAGGTTGACATGAGATGTCACGTAGAACTACTACACTAGACATGCATGATGATGTATACTAAAAAGCAGACTTTAAGTATAAGTGGGAGATTGTTGGAGTTATACGTGAAAGTATGTTTTTACTTTGTATAACTCATGTATTAAACACTTGTTTATGATAATAATTCCGTTATCACATTTGCGTTGGATATGATTGAATGTTGAATATTTATTGCAACCAGTTCATTATAAATAGTACATGTTACATTGTAGTTAATGTGGTGATACCCGATCACGGAAGATCACATTAACGGTTTCCTTGTAACTAAATGTACAAATTCACGACCTAGGTGGAATTGAACAATCCGCCGTGAAAGGTCGATGTGTATATCTCAGATTGTCTTGTCTTGACCAAGAGATTGCACTAGCACATTTAGTATGTGTTGAAGAGGACCTACAGCGAGGATAAATTCTTCTGTTCTGAAATGTGAAGAATTAGACATCAGTGGTTATTGATTTCTTAATCTCCGTCACTTAAATAGGACCGTGTGTGCTTAAAGGTTACTGCTTTGATTCATGTTGGGTGATAATCATCGTGACTTCGAACTTTGTGTTTTGGGCAGTAATATTAATCATACGATAGTTACTAAGATTTAATACGGAGAAACGCGTGCGAGTATAGCTCGTGTGATTAGTCCCCTTGATGGGCTCAGAAGTTTTATCGTATAAAATCTTGCAAGTGAAGAACCAGTTTCTTCTGTACGGATAATAATGTTGAGTTGTCTTTACTCCAAGACTAAATATATTAATTAATTTAGAGCTATTCAGAAGCTTAATTAATTAATGGACTTGATAATCTTAAACGCGGGAAATAATAACCGGGAGCCCATATTATCGTAATATGGATAAAGATGGATAGTGCAATATTAATTTATTAGTGGTACTAATTAATATTAATGGGCTGAATTATATTGGGGCTCAATATTGAAATTCAAAAGTCCATTAGGAGGTCCAATCTTAATTATCCTTAAGGCCCCTCAAGTATCCCATTAAGTAGCCCAATAATGATAAGGTGATTAAAATAAAAGGAAAATATATTGCTGATTTTTTCTTATTTTTTCGAAAATTTGGAAATAGGAAGAGAAAAGATTTTGTTGATTTTCTTGGAAAGATATTATGGAAGATAAGTATTCTTGGAATACAAGATTATCTCATATATTCAAGAAGATCGAAATATTGGATTCTCTTCTTAAAGATTTCGAAAATTACAAGCTTATAAGGTGAGTGAGATTTTTGTGGAATTTTTAATTATGGAGAAAAGAATATATGAGATTTATTCAAGATTTCTTAGAGACTAAGAAAAGATTTTCTCCAGGTTCATAAAGCCTACAATTTTCGGCCACTCCATCTTATATATAGGGGGTGATTATTTCATCCCCAAGTACATAATTCCATGTGTTGGAAAAATCAAGAGCATATATATTTTTTCTTTTTTCTTAGTTATTTTAATTGTTTGAAAGCACTTCCCACTGGTGATCAAGCAAGGCGAAAGGGAAATACTTGAGAATGTCTTTGGGTTGATAAAGCGCGTTCGTGATTGTCCTGTATTATTCAAAGGCCAATTCTACGAGAGGTACGTAAATCACATAACTTCTTAGTTTATTCCGCCATAGATTTTATGTGAATTAATTCAACATGCATGATGATAAAATAGTTGTTGGAATTATTATTTGAATTAATTAGGATTAATTCATGCTAGTAATAATTAAATTTAAATTTGTATTTAAATTTCATCCCGAATAGATTCCGGGCACCCCTATTTTCCCAACATGCAATCTTTCAAGAGAGTCGGCCAATAAAAACCAGATTGAAGCACCTTCCTTCCGGTCTTCTCTCCACCCAAATGTCCTCCACATGGCAAGGCGTGACA
The DNA here is from genome assembly GCA_947034835.1 of Ballota nigra. Lineage (NCBI taxonomy): Eukaryota > Viridiplantae > Streptophyta > Magnoliopsida > Lamiales > Lamiaceae > Ballota > Ballota nigra. Next base: position 27,308,182 of record OX344727.1, read on the forward strand.
ATGTCTGATGATATCACTACACTCCTCCTCGGGTACACACCTTCTCAGCACATGATCAATCCCTCTTTTGAACAAGTATGGATCATCCCAAATAAATTCCCGAACTTTCTTCAAAAACGTCTTCCGGTGCAACGAGTCCATCTCCACCGGTAACTCTCCAGTTGCTAAATAATTAGCATAATCAGCAAACCACGACGCTTTCCCTTCAACTCGATATACATGAATATCTCCTAGACTAAACAGCTTCTCATCCGAAAATTCATCGTTCACCTCTCGATCTTCCACCGTGTTCTCCTTGGTAAGCTCCAATCTCGAAAGGTGATCGGCTATCACGTTCTCACATCCCTTTTTGTCTCGAATCTCAACATCAAATTCCTGGAGTAATAGGATCCAACGAATGAGATGGGGCTTTGCATCCTTCTTGCTCATAAGATACTGAATCGCTACGTGGTCCGTATATACTATTATTTTCGTCCCTACTAGGTAGTGCCGAAATTTATCAAAAGCATACACGACCGCTAACAGCTTCTTTTCGGTCGTAGTGTAGTTTACTTAAGCAGAATTCAGCATCTTCGAGGCATAGTAAATAGCGTGAAAACGCTTCTCTTGAATCTGCCCCAAAGCAACCCCCATAGCAAAGTCGCTCGCATCACACATAAGCACAAAAGGGTTAGACCAATCCGGGGTCACAAGTATCTGGACATTTACCAACGCTTCTTTCAACCTGTTAAAAGCCACTAAACACTCATTAGTAAACTCAAAGGCGACTTTTTTTTCAAGGAGCCGTGAAAGGGGTTTAGCAATTTGTGAAAAGTCTTTTATGAAACGTCTATAGAATCCCGCATGGCCTAGAAATGACCGAATCCACTTCTCGGTCGAAGGTGGTGGAAGCTTCTCAATAGCAATCACCTTTGCTTTATCAACCTGGATACCTTTCGAGGACACAAGATGTCCAAGAATAATACCCTCTCTCACCATGAAGTGACACTTCTCCCAATTTAGCACCAAGTCCGTCTCTTCACACCTGCACAACACAACTTCAAGATTGATTAGATATTTATCAAACGACTCCCCGTAGACGGAGAAGTCGTCCATGAAAACCTCCATAATCTTTTCAATCAACCCATGAAAGATAGCCATCATACACCTTTGAAAGGTGGCGGGTACATTACACAACATAAACGGCCTTCTCCTAAAAGCAAAAGTCCCATAGTAGCAGGTGAAGGTGGTTTTCTCTTGATCCTCGGGAGCTATCATGATCTGATTATACCCCGAGTACCCATCTAAGAAACAATAGTACTCAAAACCACCTAATCTATTAGTCATCTGATCAAGGAACGGTAGAGGAAAATGATCCTTACACGTTGCCTTGTTCAACTCCCTATAATCTACACACACACGCCATCCCGTCACTAATCTAGTGGCTACCAATTTATTAGACTCAGTCTTAATCACCGTGGTACCCCCCCTTCTTAGCAACTACGTGTAACGGACTTACCCATGGACTATCAAAAATGGCAAAGATCATGTTGCTATCTAACATCTTCAAAACCTCCTTATGTATCACCTCTTGAATCACCGGATTGACTCTACGTTGATTTTGCACTACAACTTTTCTACCCTCTTCCAATCTAATCCTATGCATGCAAATGGAAGGACTAATTCCTTTAATATCCGCGATCGACCATCCTATAGCAGATTTGTGCTTACGAAGCACTACCAAAAGTCTCTGTAGCTGGTCATCAGATAAAAGGGCAGATACAATTATCGGGTATTTTTCGGTCTTATCCAAATAGGCGTACTTGAGGTGATCTGGGAGTGGTTTCAGCTCCTTCTTCGCCTCCAATGGTGGCGCCTTATGAAACATCTTCTCGAAAGTGGACTCCTCAGCTTCCAAGTCCTCCTCATTCTCTACTTTCTTCATCTCCAAGAACTTGACATCTTCATACTCTTTCAAGCTGTCAAAATAATCAAGATCATAAGACTCATAAGATAATTCATTGAGGACAGGATAATCAAATTGATGAACAAAGAAAGAGCAAGGGTCTAGAAGTGTGTCTTCAACACAAGTGTCCATGATGTCAATGAAGTGACAGCTCTCATCTCCCATGGGGTATCTCATAGCTTCATAGATAGTTATTTTCACTTCTTGATCATCGACTTTGACCGTAATCTTCCCATTAGCTACATCAAGTACCATACCGGCTGTGGCTAGAAACGGTCTCCCTAAAATCAGCGGCACATGCTCATCCTCCTCCATATCGAGTACCACGAAGTCAGCAGGAAACACGTGATTCTCCACCACCACTAGAACATCCTCCACCACTCCTTGAGGTCTAGTGATAGACCTATCAGCAAGCTGGAGAGTCATCATCGTGGGTTGAAGCTCACCCCCATCCAACTTCTTGAACAACGACAGAGGCATCAAATTAATGCTCGCCCCTAGATCACACAAAGCTCCTTTCTTGATCCCGTTCCTGATATCACATAAGATGGTGAAGCTACCGGGATCCTTCAACTTGGGAGGAAAAGCCGTGTGCACCATAGCACTCACCTCGTGGTTCAAGTGCACTAGCTCGGGTCCATCCACTCTACGTCTCTTCACTATCAAGTCCTTCAGGAACTTGGCGTAGTTAGGCATCTGTTCCAAAGCATCATAAAAAGGAATGTTAATGTATAGCTTTTTAAATACATCAAGGAATTTAGCAAACTTCTCATCTAGTTTCTTCTTCATAAACCAATGTGGATATGGAACGGGTATCACCGCTCATTCATCTCTCTCAGTCTCTTTTACATTCTTCCTTGCTTCCTTTGTCATCTTCCACTTTGGAACTCTCTCAATCTCCCCAATGCCTTCCTCTTCAGGCTCTTTGCTCTTTTAAGTGCCCTCACCCTCAACCCCTTTCTCAACTCCTATCTCCTCAATCTCATCTCTAACTTCCTCAGGCTCTTTTCCTTCTATCTCAACCTCTCCTTAGGGAGTCTCTGAGTCAGCAGGCATCTGAGGACCATCATATTTGGTCCCACTTCTCAACTCAATAGCTTTGCATTGCTCCTTTGGGTTCGCCTCGGGCATTGGGGGATATTTGCCCGACTATCTCGTCTGAGACTTTGCAATTTGACTAATTTGATACTCGATAGAAGTGAACCTACAATTGTTCTCTTGTTGAGCTCTATTTAGATCAATGTCCCTTCTTTGGAGTTCTTGGTCACACTGATCACCTTTCTTATGCAATTCTTTCACATCATACTCCAATGAGGACAATCTCTTGCTTCCTTCCTCCACCTTCTGAAGTATAGCTCTCAACATCTCCTCAATAGAGGAACCGCCTTCACCACCTGGGGGCTTTGAACCTGGATCAACACCTGGAGGAACTGTGATTCCGGCCTTCGGTTTGGCATATGAGAAATTCTCGTTCTTCCTCCATTGGTTTTGGTTTGATGGCTGACCCCCTTAATATCCTTAGTTATTTCTCCATTGATTCTGAGGAGGTTGTGGACAAGGTGGTGACACGACCGCTCTCCCACAACTCAATAATGATAGTGATTGAGAATATTTTTTAAGAAAACAACTCGTGTGCACAAGCGACTTTTTTTTATTTAAATGCTCAAACAAGAGACGAACTAGTTGACCACTTCAGAAATGACAACGATGACTCGTAATATAATATGCAAAACTTTATACAACACAACTCAAAATACATGCTCATGGTAAGGCCCAACAGGTCGTCATCTTTGTACACAACCACTCAAAACCATGGAAGAGCTCCACAGCTTGTCCAGTAGCACCACAACTCATCAGAATTACCTACAATGCATAAACTATATGAGATATATAAATTCCAGTAAGCAAAAATTATGCATGATGTGATGTTTATCTCAAAATCCTCACTATGCACAATGCACTCTCGTTCAGAATCACCAATTTATTTCTGAAATACTCGTTAAGGGCCCCTGACTCACTATTATGCACCGGCCCAAACATCAACATCAATAAAATAATAATCAAGTGGCCACAATAAGTATGATCCGACGGGGGTCCATCCTCCTGTGGCCATCGAGGGTCCCCCCCATCGCGCCCCTCATGTCCACCAAGAAGTAATCCCCTACACGTCGACTCACACAGTGAGGATCCATCCCTCTAACGGCCTAGCGAGGTCCATCACCAAACTTGACCCCCTGTCCGTTCAGAAGTCCCCTCTATAAACATGCACACAACATAACGTATAAGACGGTGGCCCACGCTAGGTAGCCTACGCTAGGTTTCCCTTGGTTGCTCCTTCCCAGGTCGCCCCTTCCGCCCTCGGTGCATAATCAGTGGTCAACCACACCAGTTTATAAAAATATACCCTCATTTCGATGCATGATATGCATGATGAAGTACAACTAACGATGTTTCACAAAATCAACAGACTATTAAACTCACATATTCAATCCACATCATATATTGAGCTCACAGGCTCATTCCACATTAAATAGCTCATAGTCTCATCCAAAGTAATCACTAAATATCAGTCAATATCACGTACAATTCACGTATCGCCATTTAAATATAAATAATTCATTAAATACTATGATTATGCATTGTAGTTGCAAATGAATTTCTACTTACCTCGAACTCGACCCTCGACGATACTCGAACTCTTACAACACCTTATCGGCTCCAACTATATATCTAATAAAATTCAATTATAAATATCACTCCAAGTTATTAGCTAGTTAACTTAGCATTAAGTGTTTCATATTTACTTTATAATTCATAAGCCACCATGACATGCTTACAGTCTTATTTGATACAATTCATCAATTATTTTACAATATTTATTCACTAAATTGGATTTCTAGTACGATTCTACCAACAATATTATTGATAAGACGATCACGAAAGAGATTAATATAATAACCAAGTCATCTAATTCTATTTCACCATTAATTTATTTATTTACATTTACATATTATAGAAGAATAATTAGAATTCCAATCTCACTAGAATGGGAGGAGCAACTAGACCATTTAATAATTGATATTTAAACTACTACACCAAATTTACATATTCTACAATACTTGATTTACTAATAGTTATGCAGCTGGAAGGGACATAAGGAACAAAACCGTATTCACTTTACTAACACAATTACCCACACTCTAATAAACTCTAAATTGGATTAGTAAATCAATTATTGAATTCCAACAAAGCGTCTTTAGTTGTCCTTTTAATTTAATCAATTATCTATACTAATATTACTACTACACATAAAATAATGTTAAAATAAAACCTCAGCAAGCTACTAACCTTAAGCGGGTTTTAATTATATCATCATATTAATTTAAACAATATTGTCTTCTATTTTGTTATCACAGTATTAGTAATTATGCAGGATTTACAAATTAAAACATGGGATAATCTACCAAACTCATGAGCTCCATTAAGATTATATTTATATATCGATAGTTTACACTAGAGCTTACATTTAATCTTAATCTGCAATTTAATTACAAACAATTAAGCTACGTACCTGACTGTTCAAGAACTTATGAAATTAGGCCTCCAATTATTCTCTCTACTTGCTCCTATTTCAATGATGTGTGTGTTTGTATCCCTTTTGTAGTGGAGATAGGGCAAATATATAGGGATTATATATTTGTAAGTCCCGTAACTTTGCACTATTTTGAATTTGGTCCACATGAATTACACATTTTGATTTTGGTCCCGTAAGTTTGAGATTATTTTGATTTTAGTCCTTTTACCTTGATTTTTTTGATATTGGTCCTGTAAGTTTGAATTTTTTCTAAAAGAAATTGGATTACACGTTTTGATTTTGATCCTATAAGTTTTAAAAGGACTAAAATAAAAAAAATTACAAACTTATAGAACCAATATCAAAACCTATAATTCATGTGGACCAAATTCAAAATAGTGCAAAGTTACAGACTTACAAATATATAATCCCAAATATATAACATCACCACCGCCTTAAAGACTTAGAATTGAAGCTTATATATATATATATATATATATCATATCCTTTCTAAATATAGGTGTACATGCACGTGTCATTTAGGGAGCAAATGCACACATGATGGAGTCAACCATTTATATAATTATTAATTTATTCATTTACTTTAACTTCTTAAATTCTAGTATTTAATTGATCCTCTCTACTAATAAATTATTTTTACTATTCAAATATATACATCTACTTCCCGTCTTATTCTAGTAAAATTTCAATAATTATAAAATATTTCCTCACCACTAATTAGATAAGGAAAATAAATAAATTTAATATTTACCATCAAAATAAATTACTGGAAAATTATAAGTAATACGCAAATAATTTTAAAATGCACCTAAAACATGAACGGTGTTGGCTAGTGATTAGTTAACACTTCGAGCCCTGACAGTCGCAGTGTGGGAGTTTTATCCCTCCAATGTGGGGGATAGCTCCTTGTGGGCACCAGACACTGGTCCTCCCACCTAATGGGCCGCTGAGTCACCATGATTTACCTCCTCCACCCAATCCTGTCGGGCCAGGGGGTGGGGGTCCTGGGGGCGAGGGCTTCGCCTTTGCTACAAGTGATTAGTTAACACTTTATTTATTTATTTCATTTATACTAATTTATAATTAATAATTTAAATAACAGTTCATAATTGCAAATTTAATCAAATATCACATTTTCAAAATTGAAGATATAAAATGAAATTAAATATAAATAAATAATGTGCATTTAATTTAAAGTACCAAAAATAAGAAATTTAATTTGATTAAAAAAAACTGTTGATGGGTTTGGATATCACATCCTCCCCTTCTTATAAAAATTTTGTCCTCGATATTTTGTGTGTGGTGCTGCATTATATGATATACCCTCCTTTTGTTGTCTCGCATTATGTCATCTTACTATAGGTTATGATTCCAACATCCTTTTAATGTAACAAAGGGAAAAAAAATCAACGCCTGCCTTAATTATCTAACTGAATATTTGAAATTTATGTGCAGACATGTGCTACCTTGGGGAGATCCATTTTACACCGATAATTGATCTATAACTTCTACAAAAATTATTTTGAAAAGAATTTAAAAAAAATAATAACCCCATTTTATTATTAATATTATTATTTATTATTATTTTACCGAAAGAAAAATATATATATATATATATATAGTCACCCTTAAGGATGTAATATACTGCAAAGAAAATAATATTGTCAAATTAGACTAACTTTGCTTCTTCGATCAAATAGAGTTGAGTTTCTTCTTTTTTTTTCTTTCTTTTTTTTGAGCAAGGTAATTGTATATCTAGGAACAGACAAAAATATAACGAAATATTATATTTTACATCAACCAGTATTATAAACAAACGTCATTACTATATAGTAATAATACAAATAAAATAACAAGTGAATGTAATGTATTTTAAACAGTTAATTTCAAATAAACATAGACAAATCATAACTGCTTTGAACATGACAATGCAAAGATTTTCTAATAATCACTTTTGTAACATTAAGGATGCACTGAAATAATGCACATGACCACAATTGGGTACCCTAACAATAATTCTTTAGAGTACTATGGAGTAGAAAACACAATCATTTCTAGAAATTAAGACAGACCATGTAATAGAGAAATATTCAGGCGACTTCATAAAATTATATGATTCTATTGCGAACAAAACTAAAGTGCAAGCTACATATCATTGCAAAGACATTGAAGTTTAGTTTCCAATATAGGCAACAAATCCTGAAAGTATTATCCCCACACAAAATTATGTTCATTTTACTAAGGTTCTCACCTAAACACCTTTGTAAATGATTGATGGTCAACTAGTCCTTCACATTTATCCAACAAATTGCTATTTTGGACTGAATATTTTCTTTTCAAGGCCTTAAATATTTGATTTCTTATCTATTATTATTAACTCATCTGTAAGGATTGTCCAGATATAGCCTAGAGGATGAAATCTATTGAAATGTTGTCCCAAAAATATTTTTAATATCTCTATCTCATAATCCTTCTTGCTTGTTATTCTCATGTTTCTTACTTTAAACTCTTTGGTAGGTCCTAGATGGCAAATGTAGAATAGTGTTTCATATTGCTTTTTAATTATTTATCATAACTAGCTGATATCAAATAACGAAAATCTTAGATAAAAGTGCAACGAGATATTATACTTTAAGTCACATAAATTTCAGCATGAATTACAATGAAATAATCATACAAATAAGATAACAAATAAGGTGTATCGTAAATTCAAAATAATCAAGAACAAATCAAAAATTGTTTTAACATGGTAAAATAAAGATATTCAAATATTCACTTGTTTAATTCCATTATAATTTTTTTTTCTAGATCATCGTGTGATTTACTTCTATAACACTACTCCTTGTAGTTAATGTATTAACATGAAGTAGTTTCACCCATCACGCAGTGTGCACGTTGGAGACAATTTCTCTTCATCCTATTATAGGCTCTATTATATGTACATAAGTAATTTCCCAAGAATAATATTCGCCAGTGCTCTCTTCAGTTAATAAACATTCTCATAGTTCCTATTATAAATCCCCAACTACAATGCATTTACCCGACCACACACGCTGCTGCAGTCAGCGATCAAGCAACAACATCTCAGCAGCGGTGACGTTATGTAGGAGTAATGTAGCAGGAACCATTCTATACTATAAAATTCTTAAGTATTTTATTCGGTCAAACGAAGTTGTCTATGTATTTTTTTTTTTTATCTTAACTAATCTCCAACAATTCCAAAATATGACCATGATTTCTGGATATTGTTCATAAGGTATTTGAAATTACATATTAATTGCACACAAATCAATTTTTAATACTAATATGAAATACTATCTAACTTGATTGTAACCTACCCATAATTGCATACATTGCATAAAATCAGGAGGCCTTTAACACTCGTACCTTTTATCTACAATAAGATTACTCATTTTGTCATTCAATATTGTTACAACAATGAAAATATCATATAAGTTTTTTTTTTAAATTACATTTGATTTGATGCATGTAATATGAATACACATTGCTTCACATATCATAGAACTTACTAGCATAGCAGGGCTTCCCAAGTTCTGAGCTCGTGTACATAGACAGTCTACAGGACCAAACCGTGCTCTGATACCACTCTGACACGACCGCTCTCCCACAACTCAATAATGATAGTGATTGAGAATATTTTTTAAGAAAACAACTCGTGTGCACGTGCGACTTTTTTTATTTTATTTAAATGCTCAAACAAGAAACGAACTAGTTGACCACTTCAGAAATGACAACGATGACTCGTAATATAATATGCAAAACTTTATACAACACAACTCAAAATACATGCTCATGGTAAGGCCCAACAAGTCGTCATCTATGTACACAACCACTCAAAACTATGGAAGAGCTCCACAGCTTGTCCAGTAGCACTACAACTCATCAGAATTACCTACAATGCATAAACTATATGAGATATATAAATCCCAGTAAGCAAAAATTATGCATGATGTGATGTTCATCTCAAAATTCTCACTATGCACAATGCACTCTCGTTCAAAATCACCAATTTATTTCTGAAATACTCGTTAAGGGCCCCTGACTCACTATTATGCATCGGCCCAAACATCAACATCAATAAAATAATAATCAAGTGGCCACAATAAGTATGATCCGATGGGGGTCCATCCTCCTGTGACCATCGAGGGTCCCCCCCCCCCCCCCCCCCATCGCGCCCCTCATGTCCACCAAGAAGTAATCCCCTACACGTCGACTCACACGGTGAGGATCCATCCCTCTAACGGCCTAGCGAGGTCCATCACCAAACTTGACCCCCTGTCCGTTCAGAAGTCCCCTCTATAAACATGCACACAGCATAACGTATAAGACGGTGGCCCACGCTAGGTAGCCTACACTAGGTTTCCCTAGGTCGCTCCTTCCCAGGTCGCCCCTTCCGCCCTCGGTGCATAATCAGTGGTCAACCACACCAGTTTATAAAAATATACCCTCATTTCGATGCATGATATGGATGATGCAGTACAACTAACGATGTTTCACAAAATCAGCAGACTGTTAAACTCACATATTCAATCCACATCATATATTGAGCTCACAGGCTCATTCCACATTAAATAGCTCATAGTCTCATCCAAAGTAATCACTGAATATCAGTCAATATCACGTACAATTCACGTATCGCCATTTAAACATAAATAATTCATTAAATACTATGATTATGCATTGTAGTTGCAAATGAATTTCTACTTACCTCGAACTCGACCCTCGACGATACTCGAACTCTTACACCACCTTATCGGCTCCAACTATATATCTAATAAAATTCAATTATAAATATCACTCCAAGTTATTAGCTAGTTAACTTAGCATTAAGTGTTTCATGTTTACTTTATAATTCATAAGCCACCATGACATGCTTACAGTTTTATTTGATACAATTCATCAATTATTTTACAATATTTATTCGCTAAATTGGATTTCTAGTACGATTTTACCAACAATATAATTGATAAGACGATCACGAAAGAGATCAATATAATAACCAAGTCATCTAATTCTATTTCACCATTAATTTATTTATTTACATTTACATATTATAGAAGAATAATTAGAATTCCAATCTCACTAGAATGAGAGGAGCAACTAGACCATTAAATAATTGATATTTAAACTACCGCACCAAATTTACATATTCTACAATACTTGATTTACTAATAGTTATGCAGCTGGAAGGGACATAAGGAACAAAACCGTATTCACTTTACTGACACAATTACCCACACTCTAATAAACTCTAATTTGGATTAGTAAATCAATTATTGAATTCCAACAAAGCGTCTTTAGTTGTCCTTTTAATTTAATCAATTATCTATACTAATATTACTACTACACATAAAATAATGTTAAAATAAAAACTCAGCAAGCTACTAACCTTAAGCGGGTTTTAATTATATCATCATATTAATTTAAACAATATTGTCTTCTATTTTGTTATCACAGTATTAGTAATTATGCAGGATTTACAAATTAAAACATGGGATAATCTACCAAACTCATGAGCTCCATTAAGATTATATTTATATATCGATAGTTTACACTAGAGCTTACATTTAATCTTAATCTGCAATTTAATTACAAACAATTAAGCTACGTACCTGACTGTTCAAGAACTTATGAAATTAGACCTCCAATTATTCTCTCTACTTGCTTCTGTTTCAATGATGTGTGTGTTCATATCCCTTTTATAGTGGAGATAGGGCAAATATATAACATCACCACCGCCTTAAAGACTTAGCATTGAAGCTTTTATATATATATATATATATATATATATATATATTATTTATACTTCTATTGATCATATTCTTTCTAAATACAGGTGGTACAAATGGTTGGCCATAGGGAGGTCTTCCAAATTGATTGCCACCTTGTGGATACCCTCCTTGGTTACCATGTAGTTGGTCTCCTCTTACTGACCTGTGGGCTGATCCACTTTCTCACTCACTACCGTATACCCTCCAACCAAATTTTACCCAATCTCGAGGTTTCTTATCTTTTCCATCATCGCCATCAACAGCTTCCTCTTTCCCTCACTCTCCTCCAACTGATATGCTCTCTGAAATTCTCGGTCCTCATTCCATTATCTGGCATTCTTGACAATGTTATCAACGATCTCTCCACCTAGTTGCACAATAATTCAAGAATGCTCCACTAGCACATGCATCAAGGTGGGCTTGACCTGCCTTGCTAGCTCCACAGTAGAAGAAAGGCGTGATGTCCCCTTCGTTGTACCCGTGTTGCAGGCACTCAATGAGCATGTTAGAGTATCTCTCCCAAGCCTGACGTATGTCCTCTCCTGGCTTCTGCTGGAAAGACGAGATCTCTATCCTTGCTTTGATCATTCTAGACGGAGGGTAGAATCCCTCAAGGAACAGACGCTCGAGCTCGGCCCATGTGGTTACACCTTCCCGTGGGAGCGTGTTATCATACCACTCATTTGCGATTCCAGTTAAAGAGAACTGGATCAACCTGAGCCTCTTCGCGTCTTCAGACATGCCGTTATAGTTGAAAGTTGAGGCAATCATCAGAAAATTCGTCAAATGAGTTTGAGGATTCTCCTTCCCAACCTTCCCCTTGAATTGATTCTCAGTAAGTATCTTCAGGATTCCTGGGGAGATAGAGAAGTTGTTTGCCTCTATCGGAGGCAATGCCACTCCATCATAATACTGTTGCGGTTGTGCCGCAAACCTTCCTCGGATTGCTATATCATAATCAACATTCTGGGGAACGTGCTGAGGATAGACGGGTGGTAGAGTTACTTGCGGAACTGGAGGTTGGGTATATGCAGGAGGTGGAGGATAAGGGTATGGTGGATAATGATATGGTGGGTATGGGTAAGGATAAGGTGGGTTGTTTTGTGGGTAGACAGGGTTGTTGCACGGGATGTTTGGGTTATTGCTTTGGCTTGGTTTTGGGTTTGAGTTTGTGCAGAGTTGTTTTGGTTTTGCGGGTTCGGGCGTTGGTTCTGAGTTTCCCCTATGGGTATCTGCTGGTTACTGCTGTTTCCATCAACTCCATCCACCCGTTCCACGATAGCATTGTACTCTACAGCAGCTTTGTCTAAATCCCCAATTCCATCCAGATTCATGTTGTCTTTGTCTCCACCGGCAGTATTCATCCTTCTTAAAAAGGCTCGGTTTCTTCTTGCTATTGTCTCAGGATCTAGCTGTGTTCTCTCCTCGCTCGTATCTCCTTGCGAGCGCGTTTTCATAAACCTGAAACACTAACAGAAGAATCAAAATGCAACTGCCGAACAAGTAAAGAATTAAACAGAAAAATAAAGCACTCACTACTAACTACTAAGCTATCTCCAAGTCATACTCAATGGACAAACATCGCCATCCCATGCAACAGCGCCATTGACTTACACCTAACTTTACTAGCTTTTACTAGAAGTTACCCCGCAAGCGTAAGGGTTCACTGTAGTATCAACAAGTATAGAGACCAAGTATATCGTACCTCGGGATGGGTTGTACGCGAATAGATCCCTGGGGATCTACGCGTCGTAATTAATATGAGTGGATGTTTTTAGCTTTTTGAGAATTATTAAATCTAAACTATATTACTCTACGTATGCAATAGAAAGAATAAAATTAATTATCTAAGGTTTGGTTTCAAATAAAAGAAGGTGATGCTCAAGATAGGAATTCCTACGTATACTAACGGAGCTGGTACATAATCAAAATAATAGTGATGTGCAAGAAATAATCATAAGTATAATATTGAAAGACTAAAAGCTCAAGAATTAAACCCTAATACTTTGTCCTATCAATCGACTTCACTAAACCAATAATCAAGTTAATGGATTGTGCTTAATTAATGAGACCCCAATTCAACTAAGGTGATGCGGTCGTCCTCCTAGATAAATCGGTTGGTGAATAAACCCCTTATAAATCCTCTCGTTAAGCCTATTAGTTATTAAAGAGTGATAAGATCGTCCTCTCTCTAACAATGTTCGTACTAAATTCAAAGATAAATCTGGGATTTATTTTAAGCATTCATTAATTAAGAGAATTAAAACTAAACATCACAAGTTACCCTAATTACGTACCAACGTCCTACTTCTACGAGTTCATCCTACCCCAAGCATACAAGGGTTTTAACCTAATATGGTTTTGACGATAGCAAAAACAATTAAACAAGCAACGAACATCAACATGACAAATTGAAGTGAAAAACTAATAAGCATAAACTATGGTTTAGAAGAAAGAAGTTAAATCTAAGAACGAAAATCGAATTAAGAAGAAATTAAAGTCTCATGTAACAAGTATTGAAGAAAGAAAGAAAAAAGTCCAAAATAAAACTCTAACTATGAATTCATAATATTAAAACCTCAATTAAAAGTAAAATATGCTTGCTCGAACTCTCGGTGCTCTTCTCTCTCCAAAAACTATCTCTATGTGTGAAGTGGTGTCCAAAAACGTGTTCGAAATGGGTATATATAGGCAATGGGTCGATTCGGGAACTCATGGGCCAGAAAATGGGTCAAAAGACCAAAGGCATTGGGAACTCGAGCTGGACCCGCTTGAGTGGTGGCGCTCGAGCAAATGCCTTGCTCGAGCGGGGGCGCTCGAGCTCACCCTGCTCGAGTGGCTTTCCTCTTCAACCAAGTGATACTTTTCTTCTCTCGAACTAATACTATTCGTATTTCTTCAATATCTTCTCATTCGGGCACCCGTTTGAGTTGATTCAAAGTCCTAAGAACTCTATTTTTTGCCCTCTATCGATCTATAAGCATCAAAGAGGTAAATTCATCAGTGTATGAAAATAATACTCATTTGACTCCAAATACTCATCAAATTCATTCAAAACACGGGCAAAATGAGCTACGAATCATGACAATTTCACACCTAATCAGGGTCTTCACCACCGCCGGATCGCCAGAGGCCCCAACCTTAGCAAAGTTCCCGTCAACCTCACGGTCCTCCCCAGCCGGTTGCAGAGAAGGATCAACGAAACTAGCCAAGCGTGGGCCACCGGAGGATGACCTTTGAGTCCCAGTGGTGGAAATCGGGGGCAGCGGATAACCCCTCCGCCCAGAGGAACTAGCCCCATCGTCAACTATTTTGTAAAATTGAAAATAAGGGAAAGATGAAAACTAGAGATTACCTTAGAAGAAGAAGAAATCGCCAAGGAACTTTGAAGATAAGAAGCGGGAAGCAAATGATTTGAAAGAATGAAGGAAAGCCCCCTTTTAAAGGAGAAAAACGGGGGCAGATTTGCAAATAATGATGACCAGTAAAGAGGCGACTCTTCGTCTTCAGACGCACAAGCCGGACGCGATCGTAAATAATCACGTCTTTTCAATAAAGATGTGTCCAATAAAAAAGACAGGCACTTTTTAGGCCATCATTACGCCCCTTCATTAAAGCAACGAAAGAACCGATACTTTTCTGAAGGGTCTCACATGCCAAGTCAGCCACCGAACCATGCCATGACACATGGACTGACACCGGTCACAAAGATCCCCAAAGGATCTCACGCATGGATTTTCCAAGGAAAATAGAAATATAAAGCCTAGGTCTCACCCTTTGTGAACAGTCACCTTGGGCACCTCTCAACCTCGGCGACCAAGCTGAGGGGCAATTGTTGTAGGGGTAAAAAGTGTTCGACCCCAACCTCAATAATTGAGGCGGCCTCACCTCAATAACGACCTAGCCTCTCCAGCGACCTCGCCTCTCCGGTGACCTCGCCTCTCCAGCGACTTCGCCAAGTAGCGACCTCGTACATTGACGACCTCGCCACCTCAAGCGACTCCGCTCCATCCCGGCCACGTCGGGATAGACCTCGCCTTGAGAACCAGGACAAACTCTTAATAAGCTCACTCCGGATAAGACAACTGGAGAATTGGCATCTGGGAAGGATGTAACAAACCTGTAATCGCACCCGTACCTGGAAAAACGACGACTGCAGTATCAGATATCAGGTGCAGGAAAGGACTGAAGGGCACCCGATAAGGCAGTACCAACAGGCCAGCTGCCCTGCTCCCATTAGAGGAGGACGGCCTGTAGATACAGCATATGGAGGCCACCTCATCCCAGTGACTAGGCACTAGCAAAAGATACCAAATTATTAGCAATCATTGTATATTCAGCCAAAAATAGCTAAGGCAATTGATTGTAACCTAGGAATTACTATAAATAGAGCCTAAGGGCTCACAAATAAAGAGAGCAACTTAAGACCGAGCCTAAACCCCTCGGCAATCCTTTGAGTCTTTACATTTTAGTTCTTTATCTTGTTTTATCCGATCATAGCCACATAAAGTTCTTCAAAATCTCAATCGGGTAACAACACAATAGACCCTCATCAAGAACCCCACAACATTATTGGTAGATGAGGATACGGATTCAGCGGCAAGTTCAGTTGCTCGCTCCATTGATAATTATGGAGCGGAACAATCTGGTGAGCAGATAATGGAGTCAACTGGTCATGTGGAAATGATATCTCTTCTAATTTAGGAGAGGATTCGGAAGAGGTAGCGGCGGATATTAATACCGACGAGGCGACCGTTCCCGAAGCTGTGGTCAAGGAAATTATCTGGGATTTTTTTAGGGAAATTAACTTTCCCATCCCAAAAATTACCCAAGAGGATAAAATTCCTGTCGTGATTGCTCGCGATGACGAATGGAGCGAGTATGTTGCTCGTTACTCTCACACTATTACCCGCCCCTCTAGTATGACTATAGCTATTCAAGTTACCAAATATGCGGTGAGCAAGATTGAAAGTTTGATTGAGGAGAGAGTTTTGGAACATATTCGCCACAAATATAGAATTCCTTACGATATCTTCTTGTATGCTCGTGCAAAAGGTGAGACAGCAGATCGCCCTCCCCTTGGTTGCATAGCCATTAACCTGGACGTCCTTGAGGCTGATCTATCTCTTTGGCTACACCCTATAGTTGGTCGCTTTCTTGAGGATACGAACCTGATGATCAGTCAAATCACTCCTAATGGCTAGAGTATCTTGCTCGCCTTCATGACTTTGTTTGGTCTTGAAGGTTACAAGAATAAGCTAACTTCCATTGAAGTCTATTATGCCATGATCATATCTTCCCACCCCGCGGATGGAAAGGGGTGGTATTATCCAAAGTCCCGAGATGGACTAAAACTAGTCGAAGGCTTCCCCAATAAGGTGAAGAGTTGACAACGCCAATAAGGCAGCCATAGATTTTTTCGGGGGCGAAGGACGAATCTATTCGCTTGAAGCATATGGAGACCTTAACCGTAGGTCTCACTTTTCTTTATCATAAGATGAGTAGGACTAATATTAATTTTTTTTCTTCTTATTTGCAGGGGTGAAGTTGTTGAAGTGGGGACATCCCAACTTATCGGAAGGATTCTTGTTTACTTTGTCATTGATTTCACTGCGTAACAAGAAGGATCGCGACGTAAACCATCTTGAATAGGACCATTACCGAAAGGTTGCTCACCTAACCACCAGTACCCATAATCTTGAGGCACGAGCATCTGTTCCAGATGGTATCTTTCCTTTTATCTTTTTCTTACCATTTTGGTTGGCCCTTCTTTATCTTCATACTTTTGTTTCTCACTCATACTTTTCCCTTTCAGATCAGCAGGTGACTATTGTCATGCCCCCAACTTTCAAACTGCTTTTTGAGCGAGTACGCAGGATGCCTCCCAAAGGGACTAGGCGAAGAATGGATCCTCCCGTTGCTCTCATCAATCTTCATAAAAAGGAGGATGAGCCAATTGCTCCACGTAACCCGCGTTAACTTGTTCGCTCATCCGAGTAGGGTGTTTGCGCCCCCTATTCCCAGGAAAAAAAGTAATGGGAAAAGGGGTTT